>ML795507.1:194674-213058 GCA_009831015.1 Picea engelmannii | reverse complement strand
CTCCATCTTCCATCCTAAGATGATACATCTTCTTTCGAAGAAACAACTTGTTTACCAGGGACTTTGATTGATACAAATTCCCTAACTTATCCCATAGTTCCTTGGCTGTAGATTCTCCTGAGACATTCAACAACACTGAATCTTCCAAGTAGAGTCGAATGGTACTCCTTGCTCTTCTGTCCAACTTGTCCCAATCTTCCTTCGACATACCAGTAACTGGTGTACTAGTAGTTTGTGTACTGGTAGGTTGTGTACCAGTAGCCTGTGTTCTTGTAGACGGTGTACCAGTAGGCTGTCTACCAGGATCCACAACGATCCATTGTTCTTTGTCTACAAGAAGGTCCTCCATCTCGAGCTTCCATAGCTCAAAGTTTTTACCATTGAACTTCTCTATCTTGATTCTAGATGAGCTCACCATTCCTCTTACTTTACTTGAATCTCCACTACAAAAGCTCCCACTGAACCCAGGTTTATCACAGACCCAAGATAAACTTGATCTATCAAGACCGAGCCAAACCCTCAGCAACAAAGGCAACCCTCTGAAGACAAAAACATGCTTTGATACCACATGTAAGTTTTAAACCTGCAAAGTAAAGAAATGCATATAGATTCTTAAGCAATACAGAAATTAATCAATGGCTCATACACAAAGTACACAGAGATTTTTACCGGAAACCCTCAACCGGGAAAACCTTTCTTATTTTCATTATATCAAATTTCACCATTCGCCATACAATATATACAATGTTTTTAGGTATTCTGTAGATACCAAAACCCTAATCCCTTAATCCGGGATTAATTTACAAATCAGCTAAAAATAGCAAAATCCGCTAAAAATAGCAAAAACTGCAGACGCAGTTGTCAGATGCAGTTGTCGTATCTAACGCACCCACACACACACACACATGTAAATAATATAGCACACACCCAACACATTGATCCACCATACTTTTCTCAACTTTTTCAACGAGTCTAGTCCATCAATCTGCTCCATTTTTCCAAATTCTGAAAATGGATCTCGACCATCGATTCTTTCCATTTTACATACCTCTCAAAATGGATCTCAACCGTCGATTTGCTTCATTTTTCAAACCTCTAAAAATGGATCTTGATCGTCGATTTTCTCCATTTTCTGATTTCAAAAACTTATAAGTTTGATTGATCTAGGATGAATTTGGGTTGTTTATTTCAAAATCAAACGTGATCTTGGTCGTTGATCCATCAAACTTCACCCAACTTCTCCAGATAAATTTTCAGCCTTCCTTGTCAAATTTAACTCTGCAACTTACAAATTGACACTCTTTATCACCTCTTTGATAGTTCTGAGGGAAATTTCATCTTGAAATCTCTCAGAAATATGGGGATTTCTCTATGGAATTCATCTTTTTCCCAAAATTTGTCATAGATCTAAAACCATAATAACAAATTTTACCAAATTCACACTAGTCCTTGGCCCATACAATTCTAGTGTTGAACCAAAATCTTTAATGTCATATTGTAACGTACCTAGCCTCCAAGATGAGTCTTGTCACTACAAAAATGACTTATCTTATTTTGATACCATTTAGAAACTGCATGTACACAACATGCCAAATAGCTCATGCAATTAACAACATAATAAAAACTATGAATGCATTCAAAACCAACAAACATAATAGCATTCAAATTAAGATTTACATAGCAGAATAATCATAATAAAAACAACAGAGAAATTATTTGTTGTATAGAATAACCAACTAGTTGTGTACAAAGGGCATTCCTCTTAGCCATAGGCATTGTTCATTTTCTCTCAACAACCAGTAGAAAACTTAATGCTGCAATGCAACTCACAAAGGAGTTCATTCTTTAGACCTGACAACCTAGTTCTTTGATATTACAACTCACACACATGAGTTCACTCTTCAGGCCTAAAAAACTAGTTCTTTTGTACTCACCCTTTAGTCTCTGGCATCCCTTTCACTGTTACACATTTCCCCAAGTGATACATCATTTTCCAAGGTGTTATTTTGCAAACAAATGCCAACTTTCTACTAGACTTTCACTAGAAATATGTAACATGTGTTAATTGTTTCATATGTGTCATATGCATGCAGTCAATATGAGACATCATCATACAATTTTCAATTATAATTTTCAAATTTGTTTTATATAGGAAAACATAATTACCCAAACATGCATGTTCTGTTCATTATGTTTATCTCTTGCACTGTAGATGTCAATATTCCTTATGGTATTACATCCCTACCATATCCAAGACCACTCTTTTTGTATTTTTCTTAATTTCCATGTAACCAAACAAATTTGTATCATATCATAACAATTTTTCAGTTATTAATTTCTCAAATCTATTTTGTACAGGAAAATAAAATTCCCCATGCATGAGTTTTTTGCTCATAATTGTTTGGATCTCGTAGTAGCATGCATCAATCTTTTTTATGGTATTACATACCTACCATATCCAAGACAATTCTCTATGCAATTTTCTCAAATTTTCCTCGGTCAAACAGATTGTTATTACTCATGCACATTTACAACAATTAGTACTCTTACCAACAATTCAATCATTTACATCCATTATTCACATTAAAAATGGAATTCAACCATTAATCATATTATCTATAATGAAACTATCATTCATTGTACATGCATTATCAACAGACCAGGCTTTTCATAATGCAATCAAACTTCACCAATAAGTAAAACCAATGTGCCAATAATCATGACCACATATACACAATGCATCCATGCATTAACTATGGAATACCATATGTCCATGTCATGTATTACACCATGTGAGTTGGAAGGTATATCCCACACCTCAACACATTATCCAAAATCTTCCCCATTTACCTATATGATTAGTTGGATGCCTTCCTCTTCAAGCCATACACAACATTAGGAATATTATTCACTTAGTTCTTTCTCATGTCGGCACATAGGTTGTAGTACAACATCAGCTAGATAGGGGAAAACCCTCATGCACTTGGATTGAATTATATCCCTTCCATTTCCAACCACAACATGGCCTCACACGTGTCCATATTTAATGGCATTAATTGCTACAATATGATTAAATGTCTCATGACTTGACCTATTTATGATCTCATAACCAATATAACATAATATGCAAGTATATTTGTACATAAATGCATTCAAACATCAATAAAAATTTTATATTCAAGGACCTCTATGTTTACACACCAATTCCTATATTATAATTTAACTAAGGAAATTATTACCTAAATTCTCTTCAACATTTATGCACCTTAATGACCCCAAATGCATACATGCATGGTTGTGATCAATTTACTTGATGCTACCTGACCAACTAATATTGTTGTGGAAACTTGCAAGCTCCAATTTATTGACCTCTTTATCAACATCTTACCATCCTCATTTTTCTTCATACAGATGGTTTTTCATATGCAACAACATCATCAACATCTCCAATCATGTTATAATAATTTTCCTGGATACACAATCCATCATTAGTCATATTCAAATATCACAGTGTCATTATTGCAAAGATATATATAACAAAAGACTACTCTCAGTATACAAGCATGCCAAAAGCATCTTCAGGCATGTCCATATACACAAACACACATCAATATGCATTAAGAATTAAATATTATCATTCCCACTTCATTCACATGCATTTTATGTTTATCATATGCATCATGCATAAATTTCATTGTGTACTCCAATGCATGTTCATTTCAACTTTAATTGTTTATTTTGTTGTTGTTGTATATAGTTGTCCTTGAATTCCTATATATCCTTGTTTCTCTTTTCTCTACCATTCTTCTCATCTGTGCACCATCGATCCCTATTTTGAACCTTTTATCCAAGCCCCACTTGGTCATTTTGCATTTCCAATCACTAGATCCATTAGTGTTTCCATCTCACAGTTTCTTCCGTTATGCAGATAATTCTACCCCAACATATTATGGCTAAAACTTCTCAATATTCATAGTGCTATAACATGCACTAATCCTGTTGCATATTAACATTGTAATCTAATTAGCCACTCCCCATTTCCTTGACCCAACTAGTATTGAAATACCATTCTCATTGATTGGCATTTCAACATTTTGAAATGTTTCTCTTATGTCATATTTTCCAATACCATTTTATATCTGTGGCTTTTCTCAACTTAAATACCTCACTTCACTTCATTCAGTGATTCACTATGAATCATTGCTTGGTCACTCAAGACCACTCTGCTCCAAATGGAATGCAACATTCCTCCTTTTTCACCTATACCCTGCTTCCACTGTGCACTCTCATAATAGAGGCAACTTTCTTTCTCTAAATACTTTTAGATACAATTAGATAAGTCATATCTTAACAATTATTTTTTCTTGCATTCATATGCTTGCACAAAGAGATGAATCATCCACTCCATGATTCACACCTCATCTCATGAGATCATTTTTCTTCTCTTGAAGAAATATTTATATCCTTCACTGCATTCTACCTTTAAGGCTACATAGTTCTCCTTAACTCTTTGTGCATGCAAATGGAATATTTCACCTATTGGCTTCATGTTTCACGTGAGAAAATCTATCGATTTTCCTTTGAAAAACATTCAGAATATGTAGTATCTAAAAATTGATCCTTCTCCCCTCTTCCTAAGACCTTTGCCAACCTTTCAATACCTGTTCTACAGCCCTACACTTCCCTCGTCATCTTTTTGATTCCTCAAACAATTGTACACGCTTGACATACTTCATTGTACAATTGAGATAGTTCCTTTTAGGTTCCATCTCTTTTCCATACTATGTCAAACATAGACCGTTTTCTTCCTTACATTTCTTCTTAGGAATTTCCTTTCTGAATACCACTTCCCTATTTTGTTATGCTTTACTTTCCATCCCATTATACCTTGGAAATACACTCAATACCCTTGAAATCTACTCAACATTTGTATATGCATCAACAATTCCCTCTCATTGATGTCATAGTTCATTGAGTGTTGCAATATACTCCAACTAGCTTGGCATCCACTTATGATACCTCCTTCCACTTATCTCAACTATTCATGGACTTTGTCTAATTATGTAATCCAATTAATATTTTTATGGATTATCTCTCATTGGAGTCTAATTGCATTCATCTAGAATAAATCAGCACATAATAGAATTTTCACTCTCTCATCCACTGAGTTATTTACTCTTGCACCCTATTTCCATAGAGCACTCTAAAAGAGTGTATGTACTGCTCTAATTATTCATAGAATAATTAATGGAGACAATGCAACTTACCTTCATATATGCATTATGGACCTCTTTATTAGAACACTAGCTTCGTGAATTCCAAAACCCTCGTGGTTGTATATGGATTCATATCTTAACATTGTTCATTCCCGACCTTTGATCATTTTGTGAAGAATCCTTGACATAAATTTATTTGATTGTCTCTTCTCATCCTTGATACCAAGGTTTAAACCCGTTTACCTTCTATTTAAACTACTTTTCATTCCCATGCTTTGCACCTTAATGTGTACCTACTGCACATGCAATAACATGAATTCTAGATTGACTTTATTACATGTCATCCACATTTGATATGCACATATTTCATCTAGAATTATTTTCCCACCTTAAAATTTCATTATAATGCTTCCATATTTCTCACTGCACCAAGATGTATGATCCTTGTAGCTTCCTATAGAAAGAAATGTACATTTTGAAGAACTTCCCTTGCCTTTTCCTCATATCTGTAGATTTCTCTTGCATATTCCACACACACACACACATATAGACCTAATTATAAACCTTATATGTTCCATATATAACCTTAATATTCTTATCAATGTGCATATAAAAACATTTGTTAGCTAAAAACCATACTTTATAATTTATAATTTTGCCTTTTAAGGTCAACAATCATCTTCCTTTTGATTTCTTGTGATTTTAGCTATTCAATTCACCATTCTGGGTGCATATCTAGATTCTCCTATCTAATAGATTTCCATTGAATACTTTATTTCTCAAATATGAGCTCTGAGAAAAAATTTGTATGCATCTGAATATTGCTAATTTACCCCTTTTGTGCACTTCATTCTGGTGCAATTAATCCCTAGACACTAACTTATATCACTTGTAGAAGTAAATTTGTCAGAAACCAAGGAAACATTTGTATAAGACATAGATAATAATGATGACAAGGAAATCATAAAAAATATTAGATTGTCAATTATGATTCTCCAGTCAAAATATGAAGCAATCTGGAAATGACAACTTTGTCCTTTTTCACTCCTTTTTCTAGAATTATAATTTTTATCCAAATTGGTTATCTCCCAAACTGTGCACTTATGGAAGAACTTCACTAAACAAATTGTTTCTGGATTGATGAGTATACAAAATTTCGAGTACATAATTTGTTCCCTATTTTCCATCTGGGAACCCTTTTTCCTCCTCTGAAAATCCTGAAAATCACGAAAATACCCCAAAAAGTGGCTCGAAATAGTGGATTTTGGCATGTTTCAGCATCCCCATTCCAAACCGCTTAGAATATAGTTGATTCCTTCACACAATATTTTTATGCCAATTACTTAGAATTATGCCTTCTTTTCTAACACTCTGTACAAGTCTCAACAATAACTATGCTCCTACCACTAAGCTTGACCCTGATCTTTAAAAACATGTAATTTGCATTTTCCGAAAAATTAGAGAGTAATTGGCCAATGGCCCTATATGGCATTTTTGTATACCTTGACACTGCGGACGAAACCTAGAAAATTATATCTCCTTCTGAGGTATTATGCTCCTTCTAGGACCAAAATACAAAAAATGGCTCTAGACTTTTCCTATGGCATATTTTTTGGTGTGGTTGTTGATGTGGAATTATGGGTCCACATGGAACCTTGAGGTGATGTTAATTCAGCCTCTTGACCATCCTTACCTTTCCCTGTCATATTTTTCCTCCCTCCTCTCTCTCTCCTCTTCCCTTAAATAGATTTTATAAATAATAAAATATTTATATTTGTGGGCCCAACTGGCACCCTTTCATTGGCCACGAGGATGGTTGGGTCCCATCCCACACCCTTTTCCTTTTTCACAATTAATTTTTGTCCCCTTGATACAATTGTGGAGATGATTGGGAGATCAATGACCCACATGGATTTCACATTGCTAACATGCACGAGGGTTAACACCCCCTCCACGATGTGATGTACGAACTTGCATGCTCCCTAGATCCAATAAAAAAGATTAGGAGAGATCAATGGTGGAGGGTCCATGTCATATTGTAAAAATATGTGAGTTTAAACACCCCCTTCACGATGCAACACTAAAAAAATTCCTTAATACATGGCACGTTTTCACTAGTTTCTCATCGTTGAAGACCTTGTGCAAAACGGTTGCGCTACCCATGCAACACTAATTATGGTATCGATCTATGTTGCCTCACTAGTTTCCTCGCCACCAGTTTCCACCATGGAAATACACATCACCTGCTACATGTCTTGCATGTCATGCTAACGTCATGGTATGGAAAATTACTCAAATTTTCCAATTTTTTAAAAAAATGCCTAAATTCGAAATTTCTCCCCCGACCACCATGGGAGCTTTGTAATTCACTTCCTATGGCCAGTTTCATCCATGTGCATGTCAATTAAACCTATGCACCAAAAATCCAACACTCTTTTGTTGATCTCTCAATGAATTTCACTGTAGAAATTGGGGCTTTTCCCATCTTCACCCAATTTCACCACGGATATCTGTCAAATCCCAAATTCAACCCATTCCAAGCCTAATAATGATCAAAAAAAGGGTAAAATTTAGGGGTTTAACCCATGAGTTCAATTTCCTCAAATTCCTCATGAATTTTCCCCCAAATTCACTAGAGTAATTTTGACAAATAATTTCCTCACAACCCAAGGAATGTACCCCCTTCATTGCTCACAGTTCCTGGGGATATTCCATTCATTTATGAGGCCTTCGAGTGCACTTGGTGTTGATATTTTTAGCATCATATAGGTATTTCCCCATAGGTCTAATTGTCTATATGTGTGGAAGTCATCCAAATCATTCTACCTTGATACTTTACTTTAATTAAAAGAATTATTAAAGTAAAGTGTTTTTATTAGTGAGTTGAGTTTTTTTAAAGAAATTTTTTAATTAGCATTAGTGAATTAAATAATAGGCATTGATATCAAGTGAAGTGAGAAGTAATCTCAATTATAAATCAATTTGGAGATTAGGTTTATTTCATAACTAAATATTATAAAAGCAAGGTTAGGGTGAAGCAAGAAGACACTTGATACATTGATACAGAGCAGAGAAGGAATTTTTCTCAGAGGATTGGATCACTAAGGATTGTGATTCAAGGAGATCCTAGATAGGTGGATAAGGAATTCCATATAGAGATCAGGGCAGGGAGAAGACATAATAGAGGCAGTGGTAAGTGGGTTTTATCATATTGAAGTTGCAACAACAATTTTTCACTGTATAGAATTTTCGTACAGTCTTTGAGTGTGTGTGTGTGTGTGTGTGTGCGCGTATGCAGGTTTTAGTGGAGATAGGAACATATACATGGGTTTTCTTAAGGAAAGGTGCATACATCTAAGGAAATGTGAAATATCAAGGTCATACGATGGATCAAGAGTTGCTAGGGTTTGCAGGTACTATTTTTAGTTTTTTGTATTTATCTGTGGGCCATTTTCCTAGGTACAAGAGCCCTTATAAGTTTTGAAGTTATTTGAATGATAAGCTTAGTTGATGGGAATAATACCTTTGTGTATTGTGGTTGAGATTTTGGTTTCCAGTATTTCTTCTTCTATCTTTATTTGAGTTGAATATTCCAACAAGTGTATGTTGTTTTGTGAGTTGCTAATTTTATTTACAACAAGGAAATCACTAGATAACAAGATACCTAGATGTTGGAGTAGTGGATTTCAACATGGTATCAGATATTTGTCTCTAAGAGGGATCCAATCTCAGGTTGCACAATGGTATATCTATTATATATCAGTGACCAGGAGATAAATCTAGTTCAAATATAGGGTTACAACAATAGATCTATTGGATCAGGAGTGTCGTAGTGTCTTTTTGAAGGACCAAGCACATATCCACTATCGTTTTTAGCAGATCTATTAGATCTAGAAGAGATATTAACATATATATAAAACAACAAGTAGAAATATAAGGACGTTTGTTTTGCGAAACAATCGTACATAGGTAAAACTTGATTTTGAAGGAGAAAAAAGCTATACATGAGTTGCATTGGTAACATTCGCATACATACGCAGGTTCCAGTAAGGAAAGTCGCATACATATGGGGGATTCAATAGGAACATGCACATACAATATTGTACAGGTTGTACAGAGTTAGTTTCAATAGTGAAATTCGTTGAGTGATTGATCCATGGAGGACTGTGACTCAAGAGTATCTCAGGAAAGGTGAAGAAGGAATTTCATCCAGAGATCAACTCAAGGGATAACATGTATTTTGGATTTAGTGACACATAGAGAGAGAATAGATGGATTTTTTCTCAAAAGAGAAATCAACAAGGGTGAAGAAGGAATTTCATCCAGAGATCAACTCAAGGGATAACATGTCTTTTGGAGTCAGTGACACATAGAGAGAGAATAGAAGGATTTTTTCTCAAAAGAGATATCAACAAGGGTGAAGAAGGACTTTCACCTAGAGATATGATCAGTGCAAAGGAGAAGGAGGAAGCAACATATAGATATAGTAGCAAGGACACATCTAGGAAGAAGAGAAGTAGTAAGTACAGCCACAAGAAGGTCCAACAGATCGGAGTAGAGTTCTAGATATGCAGACATTGAAAAATTCATCCAGGGTGTGTGTGTATGTGGGATACATTGTACAATAAAAAAAGGTGCTTACATATGTGGGTTGCAAAAGGAACAAGCACATACATATATCGGTTTCATTAGAGAAAAACACATACATACACGGGTTGTAGTGAGGACAAGTGCGTACAAGTATGGAAAATTCTTGGGTACATGGTTTTATAGTTATGGCAAAGGTGCTAGGTTACAAGAGTTGGTTGTTTCTTAGTGGACAAAACTATGATAGAGGCCCAAGATCTATTTATTAGTTTGACAAAGGACTCAAGGATCCATGTGGATCTTGGTGATGATTCCAAGTATGCAGTGAAAGGAGAGGGAACAATTTTTTTCTAGCTTGAGTCAAGAGGTTCATTTGCTTCCCAAGATGTGCTTTATGTACCAGAACCGAAGAAGAAATTTCTCTCAATTTCATTTTTAGAGGACATGGGTTTTATCATTAAATTTTAGAGAGGGAAAGTACTCATATGTTTAAAGGGATATATCCTTGACAGTAGTGAGAATTGGGGTCAGAGAGGGTAGGTTATATAGGTTGCAAGGCCATCTTGTAAGAGGATCCAAAGGGATATTGGATCATGGATTGATGTCAATGATAGAGGATGAGGATTGATAGGCTCTGAAGGGTGAGATATCGAAGGAAGAGAAGAGTTCACAGACTTCCAGTGTGGGGATTTGACCTTCAGATGGAAAGAAGGAGTTAGCCCCTTCTAGTTCTATCAGGAGACTGAATTGGTATGAGATGACATTGATGGATTCTTGGGATCAAGTTGAAGATTCTAGGAGCATATTGAGGTAGAGAAGGCCATCGATTTATATGTAGTGTCATCGATTTCGTGACATCCAGTATTTGGGGAGTAGTTGACCAGTAGGGTTGGAGGGATGTTAGTGAGCAATATGATGTGTGTGACATTGTGCCAAGGTTGAAGGGAGAACCAATTCTAGGTGGCTCTTCAAGAAGTACCTTCCTTGCTAAGAGTAAGTGTTGATGTTTGTAGCATCATACAAGTATTTCCACATAGGTCTAAGTGTCTAGACATGTGGAAGCTGTCCAAATCCTTCTACCTTGAGACTTTAATTTAATTAAAGGAATTATTAAAGTAAAGTGATTTTATTAGTGAGTTGAGTTTTATTTAAATAAATGTTTTAATTAGCATTAATTAATTAAATAATAGTCATTGATCTCAAGTGAGGTGATAAGTAACCTCAATCGTCAATCACTTTGGAGATTAGGTTTAGGTCATAACTCAATATTATAAAAGTAAGGCTAGGGTGAAGGAAGAAGATAATTGATACATTGATACATAATAAAGAAGGAATTTTCTCAAAGGATTGGATCACAAAGGGTTGCGATTCAAGGATATCTCAGATAGGTGGAGAAGGACTTCCACCTAGATATCAGGTCAGTGAGAATATAAAACAAAGGTCGTCGAAGTGTGGTTTAGCAGATTGAAGTAAAAACAATAGGGTCTCGTCATATGGAGTTGTTGTATAATCTTTGAGTGCATGTACATGGGTTTCAATGGAGACAAACATGTATACGTGTGTTTTCTTAAGGAAATGTGCATACATCTCAAGAAACATGAAATACTGAGTTCGTACAACAAATCAAGAGTTTCTAGGGTTTGAAGGTACTACTTATAGTTTTTTGTATTTATTTGAATGATAATATTGGTTGATGGGAAGAATATATTTTGGTATTTTGGTGGAGATTTTGGTTTCCAGTATTGCTTCCACTATCCTTATTTGAGTTGAATATTCCAGCAAGTGTTTGTTGTTTTGTGACTACTAGTTCGATTTACAACAAGGAAATCACTAGATAAAAATATACCTAGGTGACAAAGTAATTGTTTTCAACACATGGTTGGTTAGGAATATCTTAGCTAGGGACTCTAGGAACTCTCAGCTACTTCATGAGTGCTCACAAAATCCTTCACAAGTCTCTTGAGGAATTTCCTTAACATGAAAATGCACTACATGATTACAACCCATTTTACAAGAACACATGCTACATTTCTAGAATAAAACATAGCCCAATAATGGATAAATTCAAGGATATCATGGTTGGTTCTCTTACCAACACTCTTTTTCTCTCTTGCTACCCAAAAACTGCATGTAAAAAGTGTCCCTTCTTTCCATACGAATTTCCCTTCTTCTCCCTTTCTTGTTTGACTCTCACTCTTCCGAAAGAGGATTGTACTTCAGCCCCATGCTCCCAATAACTATGGGATGTGACTCCGTGCACCCACCCTCTTACATGATTTTAATGATTGGATTTGGGAACACTCAATAGAAAATAGAAGGTTATACACAAAGATAATAATTTTAGGAATGTGGTTTTGTATTAATACCCATGAATACTTCCCCCTTGGACCCCTCTCTCTTGTGGAATCATATCCCCCCTTCTTTTTCATCCCTCTTGTATCACAACCAGGGTTTATTATTTCATTAATGATTTCAATGTACCATTTACATAGTTTGTACATCAGCCATATAAATCAATATGGGATCTTTTCCCTAATCATATCGTCTCACTATCCTAATTCACATTTATGAAATTACATTACAATTTGTGGGGACTAAAGCTAGGGATGTTACACCTAGTTTCTATTCCCATAGCAGTTCCAATCCTTCAACTTTCTTCCCCATAACCTGCAAAACCCAAGGAATTCACCTCATTCATTGTTCACATTCCCGCAAGTTGTACCATTAATTTATCAGGGCTTCTAGTGCACACAATTGGACATGAATCTCTTTGTTGGGGACTCCAAGAACTCTCAACTACCTTAGGAGTGCTCACATAAGCTTTCACAAGGCTCTTGATCCATTTCCTCAACAGGAAATGCACTACAATCTTACAACCCATTTTTACATACACATATACCACATTTTCAGTGTAAAACATAACCCAACAATGGTTTCCTTCAAGCACAATATGGTTGGTGTTCTTCTCAATACTCACTTACTACCCAAAATCAGCTTGTAAAAATTCTCTCCTTTCTGCATATGAAATTCCCTTCTTGTTCCTTTCTTTATTGACTCTCACTCTTTGCCAAGATGATTGTACTTTAGCCCCATTCTCCCAATAACTCTATGATGTGACTTGTCACACCCACCCTCTTACATGAATTCAATGATTTACTTTGGGAACCCTCAACAACAATTATAAGGTTTATACACAATGACAATAAATTCAAATATGTGGGTTTGGGATTAATACCCATGAATAAAACCCCCTTTATCCCCCTCTCTTGTTGAATCATATCCCACCGCCATCCTTATCTTCCCTCTCATATCGTAGCCAATGATTATAATTTTTATTAATCATTTCAATTTACATAATAAATAGTTTGACCCTCAGCCATATTAATCAATACAAACTATTTTCCCCAAACATATTGTCTCACCATCTTAAATGAAATTGATACAATTACATTATAATTTACGGGCACTACAAGGAAAACAACTTCTAGAGGAGGTTTTTGTGGAGTTTTTTAGTGTTACAAAATTTGGAAAAATCTTTAGAAAATCTCTGCTACAACCTCCTCTATTGACTGCATAGGTTTTAGTGAAGGTTTTAATGAATGTTCCATATAACTAAAAACATTTGGACAGGTGGAGGTTGTAGCAGAGGTATTTTGTTTAGTGTTGTTATTGTCAAAACGCACCTGTGTGATCTTGACAAACCCTCCCTAGTGCATTAATACAATAAAAAATCCCCAGTGCATTAATATAATACAAACACTCCAATGTGTTTATAATTATTGCACATCGGTCCCATATTTTTCTTCATATGAAGAGCATTGATGCTCTTATAATTTCTATGCATTGGTTTTTCCTTGTTTGAGTATGAAGCACTAGTGCATTTTAGTTTTTCTATGCACCGGTGCATTTAGGTTATAGCTAGAACTAGTGCAATTAAGTTATCATGAGACCTAGTGTGTTTTATATAATGTGTGCCTCAGTGATTGTATAATTAGTACATACTGGTGTCTATTTTACCATTTGCACCGAATGGTAGTGAAATTTCAAATATTCAAGGTGAGATGTCAGCGTCATTATTTTTACTAAGCATTGGTGCATATATTATAGTAAAGGAACCAGTGTGTAAATGATATTAAATCCCTGATGCATATAAAAAAAGTAACGCATTGGTGCATATATTATATTTAGTGCCCCATTGTATATTTTAAACATGAGCAACGTACAGTTTTGAAATGATAAATATTATTGTACATTATATCATTTACAAAATGATGTGTTTTCTCAATAGTTTGTAATAGTGTGTTATTATAATTAATGTCCATTGATGCATATGACTCCTCAAAATGAACCACTTTTTATATAATGGAATGCACCATCTAGTGAGTTCAAAAGAATACGATGCACTGATATGTATATATTTTAATTAATTAATTTTACAAATTTTCAATTAATCATTTCAAAATCAAATAATTCTTATAATAATATTGTTTTATATTTCTATTATTGCATTTTGATATAATGATTGCATTGATGTGTTATCCAACAAATTACACCTATGTCATTTCTAACGATGTAATCATTCACGTATTAATTATTTGGGAACATAATATTTTACAACATTCGACAATGCAATGAAATAAGAAACTCAATTTAGAAGAAACCCATTGTCATACAAAAAAGGACAACGTAAAGGTCCACAATAATCAAATTGTAGATAATATGCAATTATTACACTTATTGGTGACACGTCCTCATGTAATTGGGACAATATGTCAAGTACATTAAACAAAATCGATGATTTTTAGAGACAAATATTCCAAAACATACAACTTGCAGTAACATTCAATTATATTGATTGTCATCCATCAATTAAACTATTTTCATTGCTCGAGTTGTGTGCATGTTCTCATTGCTTGAGTTGTATGAATGTCCCGTTTCTTCATCATTTCTAGGCGATATTGTACTTTGGTTTTTAAACATAATGTTTCCTTGATTTTTTTATTTATTTTTATGCTTCGACCCTTCATCTTCTATCTACAAACATAGAAATAAACTATATTAAGTATATTTACATTTATATATAGTATAATACACATGATTGTGTAAAGAAAACAACATACATGTAACATACCCAACCACCAACAAGCTAGCCACATTACTTCAAACTGCACTTCAAGAACTGATTTTGAATTCTGATAACAATTAATTAATAAAGAAGCATGGAAGAAATGAAATAAATCCACACGCAATAATCAAGATTCATGCTAAAATTAAAAATAATACATAATCATGCTATGCATAACAATAACTAGTAGGAAAACACATTAAAATACATATCCCATATATAATAATTAATACACAATGGAAATAAATATACAAATAGAGAAATGCATGACAAAGAACACTTCTCTTTAATAAAACCAATCACCATCTGGTTTCATACCAAGGATGCTCTGCCCAACCTTAGACAATGTTATTCCAAGTCTCAATAGCAGGTCACCCATGAGCCAGGGCTATGAATCCACAAGGATGGGTTCTAGAGTGACACTCAGCTTGCCAAACCAGTCAACACTCAAGATCTCATAGGTTTCTCCACACACATAAATCCAAAGTACACCATCTCTCTTCTCTCCATCCTGCACCACCCAAAGACAATGAACCCCCTCCATGATAGGACTCTCAAGATTCACAACTGCGAGCAAGTTTTATCCCATGCCAATGCATCTCAAGCATACATGAACCAATTCATGGCTGGAATACACAAGTAATTACTAAAACCAACAAAACAATGGCTTCTTTCCTCAACAATTAATTCCCATGTCCAAAACCAAGAACACAAATGAATGAGGAATAATGAATGAAGAACCAAAATGAAAGAGTGAATCTCCAAACATCCCAAAGAGGGGTTTTTATATTTAGTTGGAAATCAAGAACCACATAGTCTTTCCCCAAGAAGCTCATGTAACCACTTTTCTCAATTAAAACCAAGATGGGTAAATAAAATATAATAAAAAGACTTATCCGCTTTATTCCCCCTCACTCCTGGAATCATATCCCACTATAACTATTGTCCTTGTCCGTCTTGCAGCCAGTGATGTATTTTATTTTTTTGCAATGTTCAAATTATTACATTCCCTAGGAACTTTGTCCTCTTTTAATTATTCAAAAACGCTATCCTTTCATCAAATAAACAAAATACATTATTAATATAGGGACTCAAAACCGAGGTATCAGATTCTCCTCCCCCTTATTTTTGCACTATCATGAGTGTTGGCATGTTTTTAGATAGAGGTGGAGTATGCATGTTTGTCATTGATGGCGAAGATCAGCACGATCAGTAGCGTAGCGATAATGGCAAGATCAACAATGTAAGCTCAGAAGGAGGAAAACAGTCAAAGCACGACAAAGGTTTCGTTTCAGAGTTTCGTAGATCGAGAAATCCAAATGAAAGAGGTTTGAACTCACGATATGAAAAATCGTGATAAAAAACTTGACCATTGGAGTCATAGGACATGTGGCAAGGGATTAATTTTTCGCTGAGGGACACGTGGCAAGCGATTGGAATTTCACTGACTTGCACATTGGAGGATTCAATGGAGCATGGTGTGGGAACTCACGATATGCAAGATCACGAAAATATCTGGACCATCAAATCATCGATATCATGGACCGTTAATCAGGAATGATGAAGGCCCGTGAAGTTGTGAAATCACGATAATATCTGGACCGTTGGTTCCATAGGACACATGGCGAAAGATCATCGTTTCGCTGACTGGAAAGTCAAAGGAGCAAAGTGCTCGTTTGATTGGTGAGGGGTCATATCTCGTGGTCACATTGTTGAGAGCTGTAGAGCTAGAGAAGCCAAGCTCTATTTCAGAGTTCGTGACATGGAGAGTCGAGAGGACTCATCACAGAATACCCGAGATGTGAAAGTGTGAAATGCGTTTTTGAATAAGGCTGTGGTCACAGCCAGTGGTTACATATGTGGAAGATGGAGGAAGAAGCTAGCGGTGTTAAGCTCCATCTTGGAGTCTCGGATATTGTGACTTGGAGTCTCGAGATCCTTCATCATAGGAATCGCAATATGCGATATCGCGATGAGATCTATGTTGGGTATGTGTTATATTCTTTGCATGTGTGTGTGTGTGTGGGCGCGTCAGATACGACAACTGCGTCTGACGATCCCTTCACCTAGAGCTCTGTCGTGTGCACCAAGAACTTTCCTAGGGGGGTCCCAGGGGGGGGCAAGTATGCCCCCCTGGTTATGCGCAGCGTTTGGCAACGGGCGATAGCCTGGGGCAGTGCCCTGAAATTTGTTTTTGGGCGGTTTTTTGCTATTTTTAGCGGATTTGTAAATTAATCCCAGATTAAGGGATTAGGGTTTTGGTATCTATGAAATACCTAAAAACATTATATATATTGTATGTTGAATTGTGAAATTCGATATAATGAAAATAAGAAAGGTTTTCCTAGTTGAGGGTTTACGGTATAAAATCTCTGTGTACTATGTGTATGAGCCATTGATTAATTTATGTATTGCTTAAGAATCTATATGTATTGCTTTACTTCATAGGTTTAAAACTTACATGTGGTATCAGAGCTTGTTTTTGGCTTCAGAGGGACGCCTTTGTTGTTGAGGGTTTGGCTCGGTCTTGATAGATCAAGTTTATCTTAGGTCTGTGATAAACCTGGGTTTAGTGGGAGCTTCTGCAGTGGATATTCGAGTAAAGAAAGAGGAATGGCGAGCTCATCTAGAATCGAGATAGAGAATTTCAACGGTAAAAACTTTGAGCTATGGAAGCTCAAGATGGAGGACCTTCTTGTAGACAAAGAACAATGGATTGTTGTGGATCCTGGTACATAGCCTATTGGTACACCGTCTATGAGCACATAGGCTACTGGTACACAACCTACTAGTACATAAACTACTAGTACACCAGCTACTGGTATGTCGAAGGAAGATTGGTACAAGTTGGATAAAAGAGCAAGGAGTAATATTCGACTATTCTTGGCAGATTCAGTGTTGTTGAATGTCTCAGGAGAATCTACAGCCAAGGAACTATGGGATAAGTTAGGGAATTTGTATCAATCAAAGTCCCTGGTAAACAAGTTGTTTCTTCGAAAGAAGTTGTATCATATTAGGATGGAAGATGGAGATTCTGTGACAGAACATCTAAATGCCTTTAATACTCTGGTAAGTCAACTTGGATTTGTTAATATTATGATTGCAGAAGAAGATAAGTGTATTACTTTGTTATGTTCTTTCCCAGACTCTTGGGATAATCTAGTTGTAGAAATAGGTAGTACCACTCAATCTACATTGAAGTATGAGGATGTAGTTGCATCCTTGTTATCTAAAGAGATGAGGTGAAAAAGAATGGATGGTCATAACACAAATGCTTTATTTGTAAGAGGGCGTACCCAATACAGAAACCCTCGTAAGCCTTCGGGATGGAGATCTAAATCTACAGGTAGATCTAAGTCTCCAGGAAAATCTTTGAGGAAATGCTAGAAGTGTGGTAAAACAGGGCATTATAAGAAAGATTGCAAGTCTAAGAAGGTTGAAAAACCAAAGGGATCT
>ML795507.1:152949-188945 GCA_009831015.1 Picea engelmannii | reverse complement strand
ATTTTAAGATCTTTGCTTGATAAATTTAATCCAAAAGTCTCTGCAATAGAAGAACTAAATGATCTTAAAACTCTGTCCATTGATCAACTCCTAGGAACTTTAACTGCATATGAAATGAGAATCAACAAAGATAAATCCATTACTAGAGAAGCATCTTTTAAAGCAGACAAGAATACTAATTCAGATTTATATGATATTGAGGCAAAATTTGTGAGAAGGTTAAAGAAAGGATCAGGAAAATATCAAGGCAAGATTCCCTTCAAATGTTTTAACTGTGGTAAGATATGTCATTTTGCATATAAGTGTCCCCATCAGAAAAAGGACCGGAACTCTGATGATGATAAGAAGTACAAATTCAAGAAATATAGTAAAAAGAAAAGTTTGTGTGCAAATAATGACAATTCCTCAAAAGACATAGATAGTGATTCATCATGTGAAGACAAAGTGAATGATTTTATGCTTATGGCTATGGGAGATCTTGATGATGATCACACAGGAGGTGAAATGGATGATGAAGAAGCTGTGGTGGATATGGAAGGTGAATTAATCAGTGCTTTGGAAGAAATTGACAGACTCAGAAGTAAGTAGAGAAAACAAAAACAATTGTTGATGCAGTTTAAAATGAATGGTGAAAAACCCGATGAAAACTTTTGTCTACTAAAAGTTGAGTTAGAAGAGGCAAAGAAAATAGAATACATACTGAAACAAAAATTTTCAGAGAAGAAAGCGCGGTGTGAAGCCTTAGAAGAAGAGATAGTAAAAACCAGAAAAGAAATGGAGAATTTTAAGGCATTGTATCATCAAAATCTGCCAAGTATTAAAGCTTTAGAAGAATTAACTTTCATTCTAAATCAACAAAGGAATCCAAAGTTGAAATCTGGCTTGGGCTATGAAGAAGAATCAAGTAGTGATCATTCAAGTAATATAGAACCCATCAAGTTTGTCAAAATTACAATCATTGACAACAACCACTCTGCAGAAACAAAGAAAGAAAATCAGCCACCAAGAAGGAATGAAAGAAAAAGTACCAAAACTGAATCTTTAGATCAAACAAATAACACAAACACATTTTCTGATCAAAGAAATCATCAACATGGAAGAAATCGACTACAACCTTTTTCCAGGTACAAAGGTTTTTTCTATGGTTATTGTTTTTTCTGCTCTAATTTTGTTCACAAAGCTATAAACTGTTCTTTAAGATTTAGATATGAACAATCAATATATTCAACAAATAACCATCTTCCACAACAAATATCGAGACAACTAAGCAAAAAGCAACCTCAGACTATAAATCATGCGATGGTTGGAAAAAGGACGCAGGTTAAGCATAACAATAGTTATGAGCATAACAATCGCTATGATATTCTATTTAGTGAACCAGAATGTTACATATGTCATAACTATGGATATAAAGCTGCAAATTGTCACTTAAGGAATTACAAGACAGATTTGATCCCCACTGCTAAAAGTGTCAAGGTTTGGAAGAAGAAAGTAGATGACAAGTGTGGACTAGTGTTATCATCCCAAAGACAAAAGAATCCCTGGTATATTGACAGTGGATGTTCCAAACATATGACTGGAGACAAAAGTAAGTTTCTAACTCTAAGTGAAAGCAAATCAGGGAATGTAACTTTTGGAAATGGTGCACCAGCAAAAACAAAAGGTAAAGGAATGGTGAGTTTGAGTAATGGAAAATGGAAAGCTCAAGATCTGTTGTTTGTAGAAGGTATGAAACATAATTTGTTTAGTGTCAGTCAAGTCTGTGACCGAGGATGTGAAGTCGTTTTTACCTCTAAAGATTGTAGAATAAAATATGTGAATTCAGGACAGCTAGTTGCAAAAGGGATAAGAACAGAAAACAATGTCTATGTGTTAAAAGAAGAAAAAGAAGAATGTTACTTAAGCAAGTATGATGAAAGTTGGCTATGGCATAGGAGAATTGGACACTTAAATTTTGATCATATAATCAAGCTCAGAAATAATGGGGCAGTAAAACATCTTCCGAATATATCAAAGCCATACGACTCTGTTTGTAAACCTTGCCAGATAGGAAAACTTACTTGCACTCAGTTCAAATCAAAAACTTTCCTTCAACAAAAAAACCTCTCCAGTTAGTACATATGGATTTATGTGGACCATCAAGGAAAGAAGGTACAGGAAAAAAAAATTATTTTATGTTGATTATTGATGACTATTCTAGACTAACATGGGTTGACTTTTTGAAGGAAAAATTTGAAGCATTTGAAAAATTCAAAGTGTTTAAGGCTCTAAATGAGAATCAAACGGGAAAAATATTGAAGGCAATAAGGTCTGATAGGTGAGGAGAGTTTAGCTCATGGAACTTCAAAGAGTTCTGTGATAAACAAGGAATCAAAAGAGAGTACACAATTCCAAGGACTCCATAACAAAATGGAGTTGTTGAGAGGCAGAATAGATCGGTACAACAAATGGCACGATCAATGATGAATGAAAGGAACATACCTCAGACATATTGGGTGGAAGAAATTCATATAGTTGTTCATATCCTTAACAAAGCACATCTCAAACCACACAGTGACAAAACTCCTTATGAACTATGGTTTGGAAGACCTGCTTCAATTAAGAATTTTAAAGTCTTTGGGAGTAAATGTTACATTAAGAATAATGATGAAAATATTGGCAAATATGATGATAGGGATGATAAAGGTATCTTCTTGGGTTATGCTACAAACAGTAAAGGGTATAGATGTTACGATAAGAGGCTGCATAAACTAGTTGATTGTATAGACATAAAAATTGATGAAGAAATCTCGGTCATAAATGTAAGCAGTGTTGAACCAAGAACAAAAGATATAGTTGAAGATGAATATGAACAAGTCCAAGGATCAGAAAGAGAAGAATCTAAATCATATGAAGATATGAATACTCCGACTGACACAAATCAGCAGAAAGAAGCAAAATCACCTCTCAGAATTTAAAAAGAATCATCCTGGAAATTAGATAATTGGAGATATAAATAAAGGAGTTCAGACAAGAAGGAAATTGATTAAAGACTCAGAACAATCTCATGTTGCCTTTTTATCTATGACTGAACCTAAAATTTTTGATGAAGCTAGCCAGCATGATGATTGGATTAGAGCTATGAATGAAGAGCTTGATCAGATTGAGAAGAACAATACTTGGGAGCTTGTTCCTAGACCCGAAGATAAGAATGTAATAGGTTCCAAATGGGTGTTCAAGAATAAAATGAATGAAAAAGGAAAAGTTGTTAGAAATAAAGCTAGATTGGTCTGTTAAGGGTATGCACAAGTTGAAGGTCAAGATTTTGATGAAACCTTTGCACCAGTCGAAAGATTGGAAGCCATCAGAATGTTTCTTTCATATTCATGCCATAAGAAATTTAAAGTGTATCAGATGGATGTTAAGTCAACATTTCTTAATGGAGATCTAGAGGAAGAAGTATATATGGAGCAACCTGAAGGATTCTCATTGACAGACAATCCTAATTATGTTTTCAAGTTGAAGAAGGCCTTGTATGGACTGAAACAAGCTCCATGAGCTTGGTATTATAGAATGGACAAATTTTTACAAGACAAAGGGTTCAAGAAAGGTATTGTTCACAACAATCTCTACATTAAGTCTGAAGGTGATAATTTACTAGTTGTTTTGGTTTATGTAGATGATATTATTTTTGGTTGTACTAATGAATCATCTATCCAGTGGTTTTCTAACTCTATGCAAATAGAGTTTGATATGTCCATGATAGGAGAACTGTCATATTTTCTTGGTTTACAAGTAAATCAAAGTTCTACAGGAATATTTATCTTTCAAGAAAAATATTTGAAAGAGATGTTGAAGAAATTTCAGATGGAGGATTCCTCTCCTGTTAGTACACCTATGGTGGTTGCTTTCAAGCTCATTAAAGATGATATGTCACCTGATGTTGATCAAAGGACATACCGATCAATGATAGGCAGTCTTCTGTACATCACAACTTCTCGTCCTGATATAATGAAAGTTGTTGGAATGGTAGGTTGCTATCAGTCTGCTTCTAAACAAAGTCACCTAGTAGCGGTAACAAGGATATTAAAGTACTTGAAAGGAACAATGAATTACGATCTGTGGTATCCCAGAAATCAGAACTTTTAGTTAACTGCTTATTCAGATGTCGATTGGGCAAACTGTGTTAATGAGAGAAAAAACACCAGTGGAGGAGCATTCTTTCTGGGTGACTCATTAGCAACATGGCTTAGTAAAAATCAAGGATCCATTTCATTATCAACTACAGAGGCAAAATACATTGTTGTTGCTACTTGGTGCACACAAATTTTATGGATGATACAAACTCTTGCAGATTTGAAGGTAAATTACACTGATCCCATTCCACTTCATTGTGATAACACCAATTCCATCAGTCTCTCTAAGAACCTTGTACTTCATTCAAAATCTAAGCACATACCAATAAAATACCATTTTCTCAGAGAACAAGTTACAAACATAATTGTTCAAGTGAATTATATTCCTTCCACAGAATAGATAGCTGATATCTTTACTAAACTGTTAGTAGTGACCCCTTTTGGATATCTTCGTCAAAATTTGGGGGTTATAACTTCTTTCATCTAATATATTCACTTGATCAGGGGGAATACTTATTGAATATCTGTTGTATTTCTAAGCTTCTCATAGTTGACAGGGGGAGTATGTATCATAAAAACTTAGGGGGAGTGTGTTTATTTTTTGACATTGATGTCAAAGGGGGAGAAACTGTGGTAATTTCAAGGATGCTACAGTGGTGGTAATTTCAAGGATGCTACAGTGGTATAGTTGTATGTTTTTCAAGGGGTTTCCATCAATGCCAAAGGGGGATATTGTTGGCATGTTTTTAGACAAAGGCAGAGTATGCATGTTTGTCATTGATGGCGAAGATCAGCACGATCAGTAGCGTAGCGATAATGGCAAGATCAGCAGTGTAAGCTCAAAAGGAGGAAAACAGTCAAAGCATGACAAAGGTTTCGTTTCAGAGTTTCACAGATCGAGAAATCCAAAGGAAAGAGGTTCGAACTCGTGATATGAAAAATCACGATAAAGATCCTTACCGTTGGAGTCATAGTACATGTGGCAAGGGATTAATTTTTCATTGAGGGACACGTGGAAAGCGATTGGAATTTCGCTGACTTGCACATTGGAGGACTCAACGAAGCATGGTGTGGGAACTCGCGATATGCAAGATCATGAAAAGATCTGGACAGACGAATCATCAAGATCATGGACTGTTGATCAGGAATGACGAAGGCCCGTGAAGTTGTGAAATTGCAATAATATCTGGACCATTGGTTCCATAGGACACATGGTGAAAGATCATCGTTTCGCTAAATGGAAATTCAAAGGAGAGAAATGCTCGTTTGATTGGTGAGTGGTGATATCTCGTGGTCACATTGTCAAGAGATAGAGAGCAGAGCTAGAGAAGCCAAGCTCTATTTCAGATTTCATGACATGGAGAGTCGAGAGGACTCATCACAAAATACCTGAGATGCGAAAGTGCAAAATGCATTTTCGAATAAGGCTGTGGTCACAGCCAGTGGTTACATCTGCGGAAGATGGAGGAAGAAGCTAGCAGTGTTAAGCTCCATATCGGAGTCTCGACGATCGCGACTTGGAGTATCGAGATCCTTCATCACAGAAATCGTGATATGTGAGATCGTGATGAGATCTAGACCGTCGGATCATTGGAGATCTCGACCATTGATCAAGCTTGATAAAGTTCATAAGTTCACAAAATATGAAGTGCCTTTTGGCACAGCCTATGGTCACGTGAGGGGAAGAAGCTAGAGGTGCTAAGCTCCATCTCGGAATCTCGGTGATCATGACTTGGAGTGTCGAGACCCTTCATCATGGGAATGTCGAGATGTGAATTCACGAAATTCAAATTTTGTTTAGCACTCGGTCACAGCTAGTGGGCATATGAGATAAACACAAAATCCTGCAGATTTAATCCAACAATGCTGGTTAATTGGAAATTTGATTGAAGGGTTATTCTTTCACCTCACAGGTAATCGATCAATTATGATTCAGTTAGCAGAACTGAATCATGATTCTTGGACATTTGGTGATTCAGTTGCAGATTCATTTTCTTGGAGATTCAAGGTGTAACTGAATAAGTGGCATAGTATAAAATGGAGATGGCATGACTGTGGAGGGTTGATCATTCTGAATGAAAAATGAGTTGAACTGTAAGAAAGGGAAAATTACAGTATGCGCAGTGTGAGACCGACAGTATGCACAGTGTGAGAAAAAACTCAGAGATGAGCAACAGATGAGGAATAAACAAAAGCAAGAGCAGAATTGCATAATAGCTTGAAGCAGAGCAGAATTGTAGTTGTAGAACAGACAGAGGAAGAGAAGAATTTCAGAATAGACACAGGAAGAGAAGAATTGCAGAACAGTTAGAAGCAGACCATATTTACAGAACAGAGAAGAAGTGGTAAAAATCGATTTGTCTGTGTTGTTGGTTATTCAATCATTTATTTATAATCAGGGAGGACTATAGTCCTCTGATATTCGAGTTGGTGCTTGAATATTGGGAGTTGTAACTTCCATCTAGTTGTAGCTAAAAAACAGGGTGGCAGGGTGGTGCTCGGGAAAACATAGATTTTTATGTATACAAGTTGGTGCTTGTATAAGTGGAAGTAGGTGCTTCCATCCAGTCGGTGCTCGAACACTCAGGGAGTTGGTGCTTCCTTCTAGTCGGTGCTAGAGAAACTAGAGAGTTGGTGCTCTCAACAAGTTGGAGCTTGTAAAACAGAGGTAGTAGCCTCACTTTGAGTTGGTGCTCAAACATAGATGTTGTACAGAACTTAAAAGACTACCTATCATTTTGAATAAGAAGAGGTTTTCTCCCTTTATGGGTTTCCTCGTGAAAATATGTATCTGTGTATATCTTATGTGTGATTGATGCTCATTATTTATGTTGTTCATATGATGTATAATATTGATGGTCACTTGATGAAAGATTAAAAATGGTTTAATAGACTTAATATTGTTTAATCACAGTAACAACTGATTCACCCCCGCCCCCCCTCTTAGTTGTCTTAGTAATGTCAACAATGAGTGCATATACAAAACAAAAATCAAAATTTCAAAACTCTTTAAAACGTTGTAGGCAATTTTTCTGCATGGCATTTTCATGCTCCCAAGTATCATATTCAGAATTGTAGCAGATCCACTAAACTTTTACTAGTTCTATGACTGGATTCCAGAGCATTTTGAATTTTTTGTCCAATATGTGCACTGGCTGGACCTGAAAGTTTCCTTCTAACTCCACCTGAATCAAATTCCATTCAATAACATGGTTAGGATCATGTATATAATTTTTCAGTAAAGAGACATGAATTACAGTATGCACATTCATGGAAGCAAGCAATGCAAGCATGTATGCAACTGGCCCTATTCTTTCCAATATCTCAAATGGACCAGAGAATCTAGTTTCCAACTTTGTACAACTTCCCAACTTCAATAAGTTATTCTTGGGCTTCACTTTCAAAAGTACATGCTCTCCCACTTTAAATTATCTAGGTGTCCTATTCTTATCTACATAACTCTTATGTCTATCTTGTGCTACTTTCAAATTATGCTTAATTTTAACCATATGGTATTCCATATCCTTAGCAATTCTGGCCCAAGTACTACTATGTTGGATGGGTTGTCCCAACTCAAAAGAGTATTGCATTTCCTACAATACAAAGCGTAAAATTGACTCATCTTCAATTAATATTGATACCCATTATTATAAGAAAACTCAACCAAATGCAAGTAATCTTCCCACTTAGATGGCTTATCCATCACATAAATTCTCAACATGCCTTCAATCACTTGGTTGACTCTCTTAGTCTTCCCATCTAATTGTGGATGGTATGTTGTGTTAAAGTTCATATTTGTACCAAATACTTTATATATTCTTCTCTATAATTTGAAGTAAACTGTGTATCTCTATCTGAGACAATTGCCTTAGGTATCCCATGCAAGCTACCAATTTCCTTCATGTAATTTTTTGCAATATTAGTTTTTGTATGAGTCATTTTTACATGAACAAACTTAGCATCCTTTTTCAATCTATCAACCAATTCCATTATTGAATCATGTTTTCTTATTGTCTTGGGCAACTTAGTTATAAAATCAATGGTTAAAACTTCCCATTTCTTCTCTGGAATTGGAAATGGTTGTAGGAAACTCGTTGGGTGTCTATGATCATCCTCCACTTTCTGACATTCCATACATATAGAAATGTAATAAGCAACATCCTTCTTTGTTCCTGGCCAAAATAATTAGATTCTTATTGTTGAAATTGTTTTCTGGTAACCAGAATTTCTAGTATATGGAACATTATGCATTTATTTTAATATCAAATTCCTAGGTTCTCCAAAACTGGGAACACAAAATCTATTTTTATGCAAAAGTAATCCATCTTCCTTCATCTCATTCTCTTTAATTTTCTATTGTACATTTTCTTATTGTAAACTTTCTTTTACATGTAGGAAATGTTGGTCTGTAATTCTTCTCTTTAAATATGAATGATGCATACTAATGGTTGTAGCATGCATTCAATGTACTCTTTTGTTGAGTGCATAAATAAAATTATTTATTTTCCTTTGATATGTTTGATTTCAAAGTCATACTCACTTAAAAATTCCAACCATCTTGTATGTCTGGCATTCAAAGTTGGTTGTTCAAAAAGATATTTCAGACCACTATGGTTTGTTCTTAATTCAAATCTCTTGCATCAACAACTTTATTTTCTTTTCCTTTGATATGCTTGATATCAAAGTCATACTCACTTAAAAATTCCACCCATCTTGTCTGCCTGATATTCAAATTTGGTTGTTCAAAAATATATTTCATACCACTATGGTTTGTTCTTAATTCAAATCTTTGTCCCGTGAAATAATGTCTCCACATATTCAATGCATGAACTATGGAAACAAGCTCCAAATCGTGTTTGGCATAATTACTCTCATATTCTTTAAGCATTATGGACTCACAGTTAATGACATGTATAGTTTTACTAAGGATGCCACCAAGTCCTTCCTTGCATGCATCTGGACATACCACAAAATTCTCATTTGTTTTAGCAATATTTAAAATAGGTGCACTAGTAAGTAATTCTTTCAGCAAATTGAAATTCTCTTCACACTTTGTTGTCCATTCAAATTTAATTCCCTTATTTTGTAAATAAGTTATGTGATGAGAAATTTTAGAGAATCCTTCTATAAATATATTGTAGTATCCATGTAATCCCATAAAATATCTAACTTATGAAACGTTCTTGGGTGTTGACCATCCTCTAATAGCTTCATTCTTCTTAGGATCCACTACTACACCTTCAGAAATAATGTGCCCCAAATAATGGATATATTATTGGTTAAAAGAACACTTAGTAACCTTGGAATAAAGTTGATGTTCCCTCAACACTTGCAACACCAACCTCAAGTGATGTTCATTCTCTTCCTTTGACTTAGAATAGATAAGTATGTCATCCAAGAACATAATGACAAACTTATCTAGATAATTTCGGAATATGTCGTTCATCAAGCACATAAAGATATCTAGTGCATTGGTCAGTCCAAATGACACCACTACAAATTCATAATGTCCATACTTTGTTCTAAAGGTTGTATTATTGATGTATTCTTCATTGATTCTTACCTGCTAGATCTCAATTATATCTTTGAAAATTTATTTGCTCCTCTTAATTGATCAAAGAGGTCATCAATTCTAGGTAGAGGGTATTTGGTCTTCACATTGGTTTTATTCAGCTGTCTAAAGGCAATACACAACCTCAATGTTCCATCCTTATTTTTAACAAAGAATATTGGTGCTCCCCAAGGTGAAACACTTGGGCCTATGTACCCTTTCTTCAACAATTCCTCTAGTTGCATTTGTAATTCTTTTATTTCTGGTGTACTCATTTTATAAGGATTTTTCAATACTGGGGTAGCTTCATGTACTAAATCAATAGAGACATATATCTCCCTCTTTTGTGGTAATCCGGGTTTTTCTTGGAATACATCTTCAAACTCTTGTAATGCTGAAAAGTATTAAAGGCTTGGCCCTTTCGTCTTTTTTGGCTCTTCCATATGCACTGCATACAATTGACATCATTTCCTAAAACATATCTCTAGTTATAAGTCTAAAATTTCCCTTATAGAAATGGGTCTTGTAATTCATTTCACAGTGCTTTGTTTTCCTTCTTCATCAAGACATGTAAATGTCTACTTATGAAAATCTAGGATAGCATAATGTATGTCCAACCAATCCATTCCAATTTGTATATCATAAGATCCCAATGGTATGATATTTAAGTCAGCATTAGTACTCACTCCATTAATATTTTTGGACAACCTATGATTGTCTCATTGATACTTATTTTGGTTCCAGTGGATAGATGAACCAAACTTGACTTTTTAATCTACTTTTCTCCTAATATAAAATTTCCACTATTTTTTTATCAATGTAAAAATGGATTTCTCCCAAATCAATCAATATAGCAGTAGGATGATTAATTATATTACCTTCCACCTCAATCATATTGGATTGATGTTCTGCTTGTCGATCTTCTAAGGCTGCATATATTCATGAAATACTTTTTCCCATGTATTCTACTGTTGTAGCCTCTTGGGTGTTGTGCATGGTCTTCATTTTTTCTTCTCTATGAGGTAAATCCTTTTATATGTGATCTTCTTTACATCCTCAACATTTGGTTGGTGGTCTTCCCTTTTTTCTCAAGTAGTCTTCTCTCTTGGATTCGTCCTTAGTGGACTGATCTTGCTTATTTTTATTAGGGTTGCTTCTATTGAGAACAGGTTTGATTCCCTTCCTTCTTTGATCACATTTCTCTTTCTTTTTATCCTTCCAAAATTTCTTCAAAGATTATTTTTCCTTTCCTTTCTCATACAAGTACTTATCCTTTCTAATTGTCTTTGTCAAAATCTTGGGCTCATCATATTGAATATAAAATGATGGCAATCCACTCAAAAAACTATGTATATTCATCTTCTCATCCTTGATAAACCCCACATACTTTAGTAATCCCAAGAACTTCTTTTTATATTCTCCCATGGTTGGGCTTACCAACATAAGTTCAAATAATTCGTGCATCTTCTTGTCATAGAAGTGCTCTAAAATATACTACTTTTGAAAATATATCTTGAACTACTTCCAAGTGATCCTTCTCTCATTAATATGTTCAACTTGATTCAACTAATCCCACCACATAGTAGTTTTTCCATGTAAATGGTATGAGGCAATTTTGGCTTCTAGGTTATATGACTAGTTGTGCAACTGAAAATAATCCCTAGTTCCAAGAAACCAAAATTGAGCATAATCTTCCCTTTCTCTTTCACCATCAAAGGATGGTGGCTTAAGTTTCCTCATCTCTCCTTATAATTATCTAATTCATGTCTTCGTCTTCAGTGACTAACATGAGACACTTCTAGACTACTCATGGAATCCTTAGATGCATACAATTTCCTTGCTAAGTAAGGAGGTGAGTGATGTATATGATTTCTACTAGCACTTATTGAATGACTAGATATTTTTTGGTTATCTCTTCTTTCATGATGTATGCATTCTTCTTTATGTCTTGAGTTTGATCCATTATTTGCTCCCCTATGCAACTTATTTAGGTTTTTCATCATTTGAGCAATTATTTGATTTTGTTCTCTCATCATTTTCTCATTGTATTCTTTGTAAATTTTCACTTATATTCTCAAACTTCTCATGGTCTCTATTAATGTTTCTGGCTCCACTTTTCTCATGTGTCCATTTGATTTTGTCTTTGCACTACCAACATTGGTATTTTGACCTTTGGTTTCTCTCTAATGATTGAAGGCTCCCTCTCCTTCATCCATGTCCCAAATATGAATTATTATCTTGAATTAATATGTTTATATCCTCTAATTTGGAAAAATGCGCAAGCATCCATTTTTATTAAAATTATGCATATTACAGAATTTTTGTCAATTAATGCCACAAGTCCTTTATTTGTTCAATTCATGAAGAATTATATCATGATTTTCCAAATCATAATAATTCTACTTTATTATGCCTTGAATTAGATTTACAACGACTATACTCATGCCTCATTCCGATCTCTGAGCTAAAATTTATGGCTTCCTAGAAAATCCATTTTCACCACATTTGTGCATTTTCTCCACTGGTGTAATTTTATTGAAAGGACAACTTTTGTCAACTGTAAAAGAAAATATGTCAAGAACTAGAGAAACTTTTGTAAGATACATAGATAACAATAACGACAGGGAATTCATAACAAATATCATATTTTCAATCTAATGCTCCATTCAAAAACTACAACAATATGCAAATGACAACTTTGTCATTTTTCGCCCCTTTTTCCAGACCTGGAATTTTACCAAAACTAACTATCTCCCAATTTGTGCACTTCTGGAAAAAATTCAATCAACCAATTTTTTTGTCTTAATGAGTGTATAAAATGTCTAGAAAATAAAATTTTCCATTTTTGTGATCTGGGGTCTCTTTTCCTCCTCTGAAAATCTAAAAAATCCCCAAAAAGTGGCCCAAAACAGTGGATTTTGTCCTATTTAAACATCCCCATTCCAATCCCCATAGAATTTATTCAATATAATCTCTAGAATCTCTCCAAGAATTTCATCTTAATATGGATCTTTTTCAACGATATGAACTCAAATCTCTAAAAACCACTATTTTGCAATTTCTTACAAATCCAAGCAGAAATAGGCAATGTCCCTCTCTAGAATTTTTGTAGATATCCTCTTTGCAGAAAAAAACCAGAAGTCTCATGTCAATCTGAATTCATATACTCCATTTATGGATCATCGGGGACTTCTTTCCTACTTCCATTTATAACAACCCTTCAATTTTCATCGTCGATCTCAAATGGAAAGAAATTTGGATCATTGATCCACTCTCTATCGGTGATCAGTGATCGATGATTTGTTTTGTAAACCAAACATTCCCACCAATATCCATGATGCCCAATCATCGACCATCATTCATCGGTATTTTTTCTTCATAAACAAAAAGTTTCCCACGAATCTCACAGATCCTCGATCATTGGTGATTGGCCATCAATGAATTCGTTTGATGTCTAACTTAGTTAAAAAAAATTGAGCCCCGACCATCAGCTGTCGACCACCTCTTGTTTGACATGGAATGACATATCATCCAGATATATCAACTAGGTTGACATGGAATGACACATGGATGTTGACATAGAATGACACATCACCCTCTTGTTTCGTTCTTCATCACTCAAAACGATCCTAACTGTCGATTTTCTTCAACTTCCCAAATGGCCAAAAATAGATATGGGCCGTCGATATTCCTCATTTTCCCAACTGCCAAAATGCATCTCGGTCGTTGATCTAGTAACCTTTCCAAACTTTGAAACCTTATAAATTTTTAAATTTATCATGGGAGAATCTAGGTCATTGATATTGAGATCGAAGACAATACCAATCGTCGATTCTTTGAACTATGTCCAGTGCTATAGTGACCATTAAAACGGAAAATTTCTACCTTGCAGGTTGAATTCATCTCTATAACTCAGTTGATCGATGACATTAAACATCTCAGACAATTCTGGGTTATTTAAAACTCGAATATGCTCGCGAATTTGGGGAAGTTATCTCTAGATTTTCCGTTTTTTCCCAAATTCGCTCAGACCAAAGTTTGCAACAACGAAATTCCCAAATTCACACTCATCCTAGCCCATAAAATTCCATTGTTTGAACTATAATATCTGATACCACTTTGTAACATACCCAACCACCAACAGGCTGGCCACGCTACTTCAAATCGCTCTTCAAGAACTGATTTTGAATTATGATAACATTTAATTAATAAAGAAGCATGAAAGAAATATAATAATTTCACATTAAATAATCAAGATTCATGCTATACATTAAAACAATGCTTAACCATTCCATGCACAACAATAACCAACATGCAGGAACATTGAAAATACATATCTAAGAGATAATAATTAATACACAGTGGAAATAAACATACAAGCAAAGAAGCACATGACAGATAACATTTATATTTAATAAAACCAATCACCAATTGGATGTAGACCAAGGACATTCCACCCAAACTTAGACATTGTTATTTTAAGTCTTAATAGTAGGTCAACCCTGAGCCTGGGCTATAATTCCACAAGGATGGGTTCCAGAGTGACACTCAGCTTCACAAACCAGTTAGCACTCAATCTCTCACAGGATTCTCAACACACAACAATTCAAAGTACACCATCTCTCTTTTGTCCATCCTGCACCAACCAAAGATAATGAACCCCATTCATTTCCACGCAGTCCCTCGGGATGTCCACTTATTTCTAGGGCTCTAGTGCATCTAGTCAAGACTCTCCACACTAGGACTCTCAAGATCCGCAGTTGTGAGTAAGGTTTAGCACATGTCAATGCATCTCAGAAATACGTACACTAATTCATGGTTGGACTGTTTATGTTTGGACAACATCGGGAAGACATTCTCTTAGATTAATAATTAATAATATAATTATTGATTATTAAATACTATATATAATAATTAAATGATGATAATAAATAGTTGTTGGTTATCAAAGGGACGCATACTTTCATGGATGATCACCATATGTTCTCTATATATGGAACACTCATCATTGTAATAATATATCGATCATATCTCATATGAAGAAAAAAAACATGGTATTAGAGCGAGACTGGGCTTGACTCCTTCACAGGAGGGCCTGGGAAAATGAGAGTAGAGTAAAATGTTGGGAGTGTTAAATTTATGGGGTTGTTACAATATCTATGTACAACATATTTACTTTTTACTCCTACCTAAATTATAGAAAGAATCACCTAAATATGAGGAATGTACTGCATATTTACTTCTACCTATATTTATGCAAAGAATCACATGAATTATGGAGGAACAATTTAACAAAGTCAAATACTATGTGGATGGATTATAACCAAATTAATCTTTGCGTAGTTACTGGAGGTATTCTCCAACTATTTGCAAGAAAGAAAATTTAATTTAATTTTAAATTTAATTTTCAAAGAGATGTGTCTTTTTGGATCAATCTAATATTACTATAAAAAGACACTTGAAGGACACAACAATAGACACATATTTTTTCTCTCTCAAACATGGGAAGTGATCTAAATAAGAGACTGAAGTTTCTAAGAAGTTGAATTTTTCTGAGTTACTTAGTGGTGTTCTAGAGTTTACTAAAGTAATACCGTATATCATTGGAAGTAATTACCACTTGCGGAAAATTGTGCTTGTCTAATTTAACACTAGAAAAGCAACATGCTTAGTCGTATGACATCGAGTATATGATGGATGTGCATTGGTATTCATATGACATCGAGTATATGATCGATGTGTGTTGGTCATAGTAGAAGATGTATCATTTGGAGGGTCATTGTATATAGTTGTGCACAAGATAAATTGATCTCCTCTAAGAGATTCTTTTTGTTGTTCTTATTTCTTGTTCCAGGCGAATCACATGTAATATCTCTAAGGAGACATAATGATGGTCATGGGAGGAATACATGGAGGGAAATACCTTCCAACATGATATCAAGAAGAGGCATTTCCAGGCATGATGCTCAGAGACAGGAAATCTCTAGAAGTAATGTACCTCCGAGGACGGGACCATGCCAAATATCAGAGACAGATCTAGTGATCATGGATACAACCAGTCAAGATTGATTGTATCACAACTAGAGGGAGCAAAGATCCAAGTAGAGGAGGTTGTACTACATCTAGAGGGAGAAACGATTTAGTTACCGCCATAGAATAAGGAAGAGGTACCTTCATTTTTAGAGGGAGAAGAGACAAAGGAGGAGTCACCTCCAACTCTAGAGGGAGTTTTGATGTTTGAGGAAACATCATGAAACACTCTCCCTGGAGGGTCTTGTGTGGACAAGTAGGGGGGAATGTAGACTTCATCCTAACGTGTGTCAGATGGTGAGATGAAGGAACCAAGACATTGGTTTCACAAGGAAACCTCGATATGTCTTGTGACACATTGGCTCCATGAGGGAACCTCGATATGTATTAGACATTGGTTTCATGAGGAAACCTCTATATGTCAACTATGGTCCAATATTACATTACCTTTCATAGGGATACAATTGATCCTATTGATAAAATTAGTCTTGTTTATCCTGTAGCTCCAGTTAATGTTCCCAAAGATATTGTAATAGGTCGGAAAAAACCTGCATGGGCTCGTCAGACTATGTAGGAGGCAGAAGGACATGCAACTCCTCATGGTACCTTTCGAGTGAGAAATATTCCTCAGATATATTCATGCTATGCTGCAACTATGAGCCCCATCATTCATTTTGAGCCTTTCTATTATAAGGAGAAAAATATTTATCCTATATGGAGAGATGTCATTATGGAGGAGTACCAATCCACCATGAAGGATGACGTGTGGGATATTGTTCTGAGACCTGAGGGGAAGTCTATAGTGACTTCCAAATCAATCTATAAGATCAAACACAGAGTTGACAAGAGCATCAAGAGGCACAAAATGAGATTTTTTTCTAGAGTATTCTCTCAGGTGGAGGGAATAGATTATCATGAGACATTTGCTCATGTTTCTCGATGCACTTCTATCTGGATGGTTTGGAGATTGCATCATATGGATGTCAATACAACCTTTATCAATGGAGATATTGAGGAAGAAGTATACATCAAGAAACCAGATGGTTTTGTGATACATAAGAAGGAGTCTCATGTGTGCAGGTTGAAGAAGGCCCTGCATGGACTCAAGAAGGAGCCTCGAGCTTGGTGTGCGAGGATTGATGGACACTTGATGAGTTTGGGCTTCAACAAAAGTGTTTTCAATCTTGATCTATACTACAAGATTGTTAATGGTGATTCCTTGATTTTGGTCCTCTACATTGACGATTTATTCCTCACTGGTACAGAGAGCCTTATTGTTGAATGAAAGTATGTGTTGGCCTCTGAGTTTGACATGAAGTACCTTGGTATGATGCACTACTTCTTGCGACCATAGGTGTGGAAGAGAATTGATGAGATCTTCCTGATTCAGTGGAAGTACACAATTGAGATATTGAAGAAGTTTGGGATGTTGAACTGGAAGCCCATGGCTACACCAATGGTGACGAATCTGAAGAAACTAAGTGTGTCTTCTTCCGATTATGACGAAATTGATATGACTTTGTACATATAGATGATTGGATCATTGATGTATCTGGTTATCAATAGAATAGATATTTGTTATGTAGTGAGTACACTTAGCCAATTTATGAGTCAGTGGATACCGACACATTGGATTGTTGTGAAGCATGTGTTGAGATACTTGCAAGGCACAATTGGACATGGTATGAGATATACTTCCAGTATTGACATGTTATTTGTTGGGTATGTGTTATATTCTTTTCATGTGTGTGTGTGGGCACGTCATATATGAAAACTATGTGGATTTTGATATTTTTAGCGGTTTACTAAAAATAATCATGGTTTTAGGGATTAGGGTTTTGGTATCTACGGAATACCTAAAAACATTGTATATATTGTATAGTGAATGGTGAAATTCGATATAATGAATATAAGAAAGTTTTTCCCGGTTGAGGATTTCCGATATAATATCTATGTGTACTATGTGAATGAGCCATTGATTAAATTATGTTTTTCTTAAGAATCTATATGTATTGCTTTACTTCACAGGTTTAAAACTTACATGATTGCAAGGATATAATGAATCTGATTGGGCAGAAAGTGCAGTGGACAGGAAGAACACCTCTGGGTGTTTCTTCACTTTGGGATATGCCATGGTTTCCTAGTGTAGCAGGAAACAAACTTATGTGGCCTTGATCAATGCAAAAGCATAGTACATTGCATTGAGTGCGGCAGTCTGCGAAGCAGTGTGGCTTCACAATATCCTTGCAGATTTATTTGGACATGTGTTGGATTCCACTGTTATTCTGAGACATGGTGCAGAGGAAGGAAGTATTGGTGTAGTACCTTCCTACATATGAGCAGGTTTTTGATGTTCTTACCAAACTAGGATGAATTTCAAGTACTTCCATGAAATACTTGGCGTGGAAAAGAGTGCCTCCCTTGTTGAGAGAGAGTGTTGATGTTTGCAACTTCCTGAGACATTCTCTAGATCATACTCCTCTATGACTGAGTTGATTTGATCTTTGAGGATGCTTATCTGAGAAGTGATAAGTGGGTTTGGGCTTATCCGAGAAGGGATAAGTGTGTTGATATGTGAGGACACTTATCCGAGAAGGGATAAGTGGGTTTGGGCTTATCCGAGAAGGGATACATGTGTTGATCTGTGAGGACACTTATCTAAGAAGGGATATCCCAATGCCCCTTGTGGAGAGCACATGAGGACACATCCCATGTGGAGAGAACATGAGGACACATCCCATGTGGAGATCACATGAGTAAATGTCAAGGGAGTTGACCTTGACGTCACAAACTATGGGGAGTTGACCCTAGTGTTTCTATAGGGATTATCCTCTAGAAGTCCACATGGGAGTGCCATGTGGGACATACATTCTCCAGATCGTAATCCTCTATGAACTTAGTTGATTTGATCTATGAGGACACTTATCCGAGAAGGGATAAGTGGGATACTTATCCAAGAAGAGATAAGTGGCTTTGCGATTATATCCCAACATCCATTCTAGAGCGAACATGAGGACATGTCTCATGTGGAGAGCACATGAGAACACATCCCATGTGGAGAGCACATGAGGACACATCCCATGTGCAGAGCACATGAGGATGTGCCAAGGGAGTTGACCTTGACATCACACACTATTGGTAGTCGACCCTAGTGTTTCTAGAGGGAGTAGCCTCTAGAATTCCACATGGGAGTGCCATGTGTGGCAAACATTATCCAGATTGTACTCCTCTATGAACTGAATTGAGTTGATCTGTGAGGACACTTATCCAAGAAGGGATAAGTGGGTTTCCTATTATATCCTAACATCCCTTATGGAGAGGACATGAGGACATGTCCCTTGTGGAGAGAACATGAGGACACGTCCCTTGTGGAGAGCACATGATGACATGTCAAAGGAGTTTACTTTGATGTCATACACTATGGGGAGTTGACCCTAGTGTTTCTAGAGGGAGTATCCTCTAGAAGTCGACATGGGAGTGTCATGTGTGATAGAACTTTTTCTACTACAATGGTTGTGTACCACTGACAAAGACTGTGTGTCTCTATATAGTAGTTGTGTACTACTACAATGGTTTTGTACCACTGGCAGTGGTTTTGTGTCACTAGACAGTAGTTGTGTGCTACTAGTAGTGGTTGTGTACCATTGGATAGTAGTTGTGTAATATTTTGGAAAGATACCTCCCTATCTAAGAGGGAGTGTTGATGTTTCAACATTAGGCAGAGCTTCTCCTAGATTAGACTATAGATCAAGGGATATAGGATACATTTATCATAAAGGTGCACTTGTGGTAAATGGGCCCAGGCATAGTCCTTCCTTGATCATGACAAGGAACAGTATGGACTCAAAGTGCTTGAAGTGATTTCCACGTGTCAATTAGCATCAGGCTGACATTCACTCACAAGTGTGTACCTGTGGTAAAATATCTTGGTGTGGTCTTTGTCCTATTCATGGTGATTTGACAAGTAATGATAAAGACTCAAGATGCTATATGCTATTACATTCGGACACAGAATGAGCCTGATCTTAGAGAGAGTCAATTGGATCAGAGGGAGAGTCATAGAAGGAGTTTCTCCTCAGTTAAGGTGGGAGAGAGACATCTCCCAAGACTGATAGACAAGTGTTATGTGTCTAGGGTGAATTTTGTATACTTCAGAGACAACATTGGCATGATGTAGAATGTCTCCCTCATTGAGAGGGAGTGTTGATGTTTGGACAACATCAGAAAGACATTCTCTTAGATTAATAATTAATAATATAATTATTGATTATTAAATACTATATATAATAACCAAATGATAATAATAAATAGTTGGTTATCCAAGGGATGCATCCTTTCATGGATGGTCACCATATGTTCTCTATATATGGAACACTCATCATTGTAATAATATATCGATCACATATCATATGAAGAAAAACAACATGGAATACATCAGTAATTACTACAACCAGCAAAACAATGGCTTCTTTCCTCAAAAATTTGTTCCCATGTCCAAAACCAAGAACAAGAATGAATTAGGAATAATGAATGAAGAACAAAAATGAAAGAGTGAAAGAGTGAACCCCCAAACATCCCAAAGAGGGGTCTATATATTTACTTGGAAATCAAGAACCATGTGGCATTTCCCCAAGAAGCTCATGTAACCATTTTTCTCAATTAAAAATAATATGGGTAAATAAAATATAATAAAAAGACTTAGCCCCTTTATCCCCCTCTCTTATGGAATCATAGCCCCCCATAAATATTATCCTTATCCATATTTCAACCAACGATGTATTTTATTTTTTTGCAATGTTCAAAGTATTACACTTCCTAGGCACTCCAACCTCTTTTAATTGTCTAGACACTCCATCCTTTCATCAAATAAAAAAATACATTATTGTTGGTTACTTGGGTTGAACCAGGCTCTGATCTCAAATAGGTTTCCAAAAAAACCCTCAAAACTATCTTCCCCCCTCATAAAATAGAAGACAACGTCATGCACAGAATGCACAACGTAGTGTCACCCAATAGAGCTTTATGGAGGACTGCAATACTCAGGTGTTCACAATCTAGGAATGAGTGAGGATTGTGTTTAGAGTCTTTTCGTTATACATCATCATCATTAATCTTTCATCTACTTCTATGATTCATTCATCTTTAAACCTATGCATGCATGTTGTTATAACTAGTTTTAACCATTCATTCTTGAGCTAATGATTAATCAAAATAGTAAAAGAATTCATTAACAATCACATAGAACACAGTATTTTATCATGGTTCACCCTCTCATAGGGATACATCCACAAATATCTATCGTCTCTTCTATTTTATTTATTCTGCTGCAAAATTTACGTTGCGTGCATTACATCTTCAATATTACAATCAAAATGAGGGTAAGTACCCTCTAGGAGGTTGACTAGATCACACCAGGATCCTCAACCTATGACCTAAACCTCAAATACTAGCTTATTCCATTATACCACAATCACCATAAAAAAACTCACTACAGTCAATATCTTTAGAACCAACCTCTAACCTAGACCTCCTAGGTATTTATTTATACTACTCTAATGGCTTATAACCGTTAAAATATTTGACAAAAACCCTAACCCTAACATGGTTAGGCCTGTCTACATGCGTGCCACATTGCTTTTCCTCCTGCATGTTGCTTTTCCTTCTTTTTCTGCATGCTTCTTTTCTGCCTCCTAAGGTGCACGCTCCAAAAATAGATCTTTTCTTTAAAATCAGGTCTGTGCCCAAAATAGATCCTTCTTCCCAAAATTGGTCTATTCTAATAGGCCCCCAACATTGACATGTGGCTCATCCTGAGCCACTCAAGTGGTGCATGCTCCCTGTACAACCTTCTCTAAGCTATGGAACTTCTCTGTTAGTTCCTTCCCTTTTTTTTTCACCTACACAACTTTATTTGTTAGTGCCTTGACCATATGTGTTGTTATTTGTTCTTGTAGAAATGTTGTTCTCTTTGAATGTGCTTGCACCATCCTTGTCTTCTCTTCCTCTAGCTCCACAATTATTTTTGTTGCTTGTTCATGGAGGGGCTCCAACTGGGCATGTCTTTCTTGCTTATTGATATGTGTTGTCTTTAACTCTGTCTGTAGGGTCTTCATCTCTTACGTGCCCTTCAAGCACTCGGTAATTCTCATGATTTTATGTTTCTACTTCCATTATTTCATGGAAAAATTGATTTTTTCCTCTTGTTGGTCCAACTGTTGGACCTTTTCATCCTCCTCCAAAGTGGTCCAAATTTGCACAGTTATGTCAAACAGTTCTGCGACTTCCTTGGCTTTCCTTGCCATTTCATCTATCTATAATGTTTTTTGTTGTTCTCTTTTCTCTCAGACCTAAAGATGAATTATAGGATTTATTTTTTATTTCAAATCCTCTATCTCCTTCCTATACCCCTCAATTATCTATGCAATGATATTTATCTTTTCATCTATGCTCTTATCTGATGCTTGCACATTATCTGGAATGTGGTTGCATACCGTTGTTAGCCCCTGCTCTAGATTTTCATTGCATTCTTTTTTATACTCCTTCTCTGAGGTCAACTGATCACATGTGATCAGTATCATCTCTACAACCCCCATACCAACCTCCAAGTTGGTGGAATCCGCGTGGGCTCTGGATTGTACTTCTTTCATTATACCAACCTGGAGTCAGTATAATGCTTTTGTGTGCATCTGTACTATGACTACCTCAAAGTGGTCAATGTACCCCATGGGTTTATGCATGGTCTCTTGATAAATTCTTACCATATTTTGTATGAACATGAATGTATCCCTTTCCTGCACTACTATATGAATTGTCTCATCTCTTTATTTCTGCACAGGGGGTTGTTGTCTTTTCATGTTGTTGCGTTGTGGCATTTAGAACCGCATGAATTTGTAATTGTTGTAGATTTTCATGGAATTCTATGAGTCTCTCCATGATATCTTATCTATATTCCTCTACAATGTTGACCACCTCTTCCCCCCTATCTTGGACATTTTCCTCCTTGAAATCAACATCATCCTCTATCAAGGTGATTATTGGGTCCTCCTTGGTGTACTTCATCTTTTTATGTATTTCCTCCATATACATTGTGGTTCTTTTTGCTTGTGAGGGATGTTCCCCACTCGTCATCTCATGTGCCCCCTCCTCACCATCCTGATATGTATCTCCCTTCTTGGCACCCTTCTGAATGTCTTCCCAAGGCACCGTTATTGTCCTCCTTGGCCTCTTTGGAACAGTAATAATTCTCCATGCCTGAGTGCACGTAGAAACCTTCCTAGTGTTAGCAGTTGGGATATTTGTCTTTGTTGAAGGACCTGCTTTGGATTTCCCCTTAGGTTTCGCTGATTTCATTTTTGTTGACCTTATTGTTGATTTTTCTACTGGCATCTTCCACTTCGTAGTCCAGTCTTTGATTATCCAATCAATCTATTCCCTTGTGCCACAGTATTGCATCTCCAGCCATTCCTTCTTTGGATCTCTTGCGGCTTGGATCCACATATGGTGCCTAGATTCCTTAAACCTGGCTATCCTTTTTTATTCATGGACCACTTCCACATGATTGCGCCATACATTGGTTGTGCATTCTTGTATCTCTTCCAGCAAAATAATGAATACTGTGCTATTTTTTTGTTGTTGACCTTCCATAGGGATTCATACCTGGATGCTTAGCACTTCCCACTTCTATCTAGAAAAGAGAAAAAATTTGACTCCTTCCATCCTACCAAAGTTATGAGGATAATTAACCAAGAATTTTGGAACTCCATTTATTATCCTATGCATCTCTGCAATCAATCAAGAATTGGTTCAAGAGGTAAGGCACTTAACTAAACATTACTCCCTTCGTGCACTACGTGACGACTGCGATCACTCTTGATGAATCCTTTTCTTTTCTACACTTCCTCATCAAATTTCAACCCATGAGATTTTTGGCGAACCTTCTCATGTCATCATTGATATATATAAGCACAATACCCTTGTTCCCTCTTCTAGTATCAAATTGTGCCTTGACTAGCTTGATGATATCCTTCTCGCGTGCTTTGTTGTCCAAGTATTCCTCTAATTGTGTGCCCATTGTGGGTAATCCCATAATTTTGGAGATCAATGCCACATCAAGTTGTACTATCCTATCCATCCAAATAATTATTCCATGTAATTGGGATACCAATTATTTGATGCAAAGCCCAACATTTGTACTGCACCCAAAGTGTGGTATGTCCAGGAGGTTCATGATTCTGAAGTTGTAGAGCCCTTTTATCCATTGCGTGGGCTCCATGATTGGTTTTCCTAGGGGTCCAATTTCACATGTGTTCTCCAAGTAGGCTTCCTCAGCTAAGTATGGTAATTTTTTTACGTCATGCACATCGTGGTCCGAGTATATTATCTTAGGACACTTTTCCGAGCATGTCCTCCACAGTCACCACTGCGTCTGGGAGGTAGGGAAGTGTAATTTCTATGACGTCCTACACCTTTATTTTCTTCCTGATGGTACATTGGCCTACTTATGTTGTTTCTGTGTCATCTTCTTCCCCCTCATATTCCAGCTGGTCGGTGATGTTCTCAACCAACACCTCCTCTTCATTGTGACCCTGTTGTTGACCCTTCATTTCGTCAGGTTTAGCCAGTGTTTCAGGATTAGGGTTTGTAATATCATTTCGAGTCCCAGATATATTTCCTACTTCCCCTTATTTCATTGTCTATATTTCCTCCTCAACCCTCATCAAGTTGAGTGACTTTATCTAAGTGTTGAGCTAACCCGTTATTTCCGCATTTTATAGACCCGGTCATAATTGTTTTTCACTTTTTATGTGCATTTGCGTCGAGTCCAATTTTTATTGTGTGTTGTATGTCTATGTTGTCATAGTAGTTGTTGCATGCATATTTTTTCCACTTTCTTGTTGTTCAACCAACTTCTACCTCTTTTTTCATTTTTCTTCTTTTTGTATTTTTCTATTTCTTTTTCTTCTTTTTATTTATTTTTATCAGTTTTCTTTCCTAATATCTACTATAGTACACTATATACATGACTTTCTTATTGTGTTGTAATTACTAAGAGTTAGTAGGTCGATTGTCCCTATATAGTTTTAGTCGACTACCATTCACCATCCCTTTCCATTTTGTTACTCCCATGTCCTTTAGTTGGACAGATCCTCCATCTGTGACAATCTTTATTTCATATGACCCTAGCCAATGCATTCTGAACTTACCAAGGTGTTGCAAAATTTTATTGTCATAGAGAATAACTAGGTCTCCCTCCTTAAATATATTATTTTTTATGTGTCTATCGTGCTAGGACTTGTCCCTTTATTTCTATACCTCTTGGTGAAATCCTTCCAGAATCATGTCTTCTTCCATTTCCATCAATTGACTTAACCTCTCCTGTACTACGCCTCTTTCTGTCATGTTGGTAATTGTTGCTACGCACGGACTAGGTACCATAAATTATATTGGCACCGCCACTTCTTATCCATACACCAATATGAATGGTGTATGTCCTGTCAACTTCTTTCATGTGTTTTTGTATTCCCATAGTACTACTAGTATTTTCAAGTCCCAATCATCCATGTTAACATTGTATATCTTAGTCAAATTCTTTTCCAAAATATTGTTGAAATCTTCTATTGTCCCATTTTCCTAAGGATGATATGGTGTACTCTTCTGGTGATAGAATTCAAACTCCTCAATTATAGATTTGATTGTACTATTAATAAAATTAGTTCCTTGGGCACTCATCAAAATCCCGGGACATCCAAATATGGTAATCACCTACTCAAATAATAAGTGTCATGTTGTCTCTACGTTGCAATCTTTGACTGGTGTTGCTTCTGCCCATTTGGTTAAGTATTCGGTCACAATAATGATATATCTAATTCCTGACCTTCTTGATGGTGGATTAATAGGTCCGATGAAATCTATTATCCATTTTTCAAATACCTGCAAAGTTACTTGTGGTCTTAGGGGCATCTCATCCCTCCTTTTGGGTTTGGAAACCCTTTGACAAACATCACATTTCTGGAAATATTCCTTGGCATTTTTATGAACTGTTGGCCACCATAATCCTGCGCACAATACCTTCTATGTGGTATCTTTTTTTGCATAGTGTCCTCCATATATGCCTTCAAGAGATTCTGCTAAAACCATGGTTCATTCATGTTGCAATACACACCTTCTCAAAATGTTGTATGCGCCCATATTGTATAAATGACCTGTAATGAGTTGATAGTTTGACTCTCTGACTGCCATATTTTTCTCTTGTGCAATATTAAAATCCTTTGTTGCAACCCATGTACTTAATATTTCAATGACATCAGTGAATTATTCATAAACTACCTGTACTGAAAATAATTGTGCATCAGGAATGTTGTCTTCCAAGTGAGTAGGTTCTTCTCCATTGGTTACCCTTGACAAGTGATCAGGTCCTACATTCAATTTCCCTAGTTTTACTATTAATTCAAAATCAAATTCTTGGAAGAATAACAACCATTTGTAGATCCCCCCCCCCCCCCNCTAGATATTTGAGGGAAGAATGATCTGTGAACATTTTAAAATGTTTACCCAATAAATAATGCATGAATTTCTAAAGTGCATATACCATGGCTAGGCCTTCTCTTTATATGGTGTTGTAATTATTCTTAGATTATGACAACTTCCTTCTTGCAAATTCTATAGGATGGTCTAAGTCCCCTGCTCTTGGCTTCACCAGATTTGATCCAAGTGTTATTGTTGATGCATCTACATGCACATGAAATGTATTTTCCCAATATGGAAACACTAATATAGGTCTTATCACCATTTTTTCCTTTAGAGTATGCAATCCTTGTTGACATTCCTCATTCCACTGAAATATGGTGTCCTTTTTTAACAAATTTTCCATTGGTGCAGTAATATGTGCATACCCCTTTATAAACTTCCTGTAGTAGCATGTATGTCCCATTGTGGCTCTTAACTGGCACACTGACTTTGGTGGTGGTAAGTTCACAATAACAACAATCTTGGCAGGGTCAACCAATAAGCCCTTTTTGCACACTATATGTCCCAACAATATCCAAAAAGGTGTACCAAAAATGCATTTCTTAATGTTTAATGATATCTGACATTGCCTACATATTTCCAACATTAGTCTTAAAAATTCTACACAGTCTAGTCATCGAGATATAATTCTATAAATTAATGTATTCATTCCTTAAAAGAAGCTATGACTACCCTTGAAAAGATAACTGGTGCATTCTTCAATCCAAAGGGCATGACTGTATATTGGTAGGATCCCCATTCCATAGAAAAAGTAGTCTTATACCTGTCCTCTAGAGATATTTTGATATGATGGTAACATGATAATCCATCTATGAATGAATATGCTTCCTAGCCTCGTACACAGATTATTTTCACCAATGGACTAATTTTCCATGATTTTTCCCAAAAAAAATTCACCATTTCCATTTTTTCTAGAAACAATTCGTCCAAATTCCATAGAATAAAATTATTTTACCTTAAAAATCACCAAAATTTTATATAAACTATATTAAATCCTTAGAAATTTGAATTTTATATAAACATTTTACCTTTTGCATATTAAGGACTAGTAATATTAGCCCAAGTTTCTAAATTTTAATATAAATTTCCATCCTTAAAATTATCCCTGCTCCTCCATTCTCCAAGACCTCATATGTAAAAGGGGTAGGGCAAGGATCATGTAAGCAAGCATCATTGAGTTTTCTAAAATATACAAAAATACTTATCCCCCCTTGCTTCTTTTCCTATACTACCATGGGGATGATCCATTCAAATTCCCCTATTGGTTCTATGATGCTAGCTTCCAACATTCAGTCAATTTTTGCTTTCACTTTCTTCTTATACACTGGATTCAACCTGTAATGTCTCTGTCTAATAGGTCTAGCCTTTGGTTTTAAGGGTATCTTCATCTCACCTAGCTCACCTACTATGCCTTTCATCTCTATAAAGGTTGTTGGAAACAGGTCACTGTATTTTCATGATAACTCTGTTATCCTTTCTAGGGTCTACTCATCCCAGTAGTCTCTAATACTTCCCATTTTAGGATTTTCGTTCGTGCCAATGTTGACTTTATTGACTTTGATTGGTGCATTAAAGGCTTCTAACTCCATAGATGGACCTTCCACCTCTCTCTCTCCTTCAATCTCTATTATTTGAATGGTGTGTGGATCATCTTCATCTGGTTCTTCCTCTTTGACATGATAACATGAGAGTAACTCTTTGAATGTATGTGTGTTCTATTGTTTATATTATATTATTATTTCTACCTCTAGTTCATCAAAAAATATCACTCCCCTTATCAGCTTTAGATCTAAATCAATGTTGGGGTTATCATACTCGAATGTGAAGGTTACTACAAAATTATGTTGTAATCATGTCCATTCTACAGTGCCTCTATGCATCTCCTGGTTTATGTACCAATTCCCTGGGATCACTTCCAATGTATGAATGAAGTGATGAGGCCATTCCTCTAGTGGCATCATCCTCCATTATGTTTTTAATTTCTCTAGGTGTTCCACTGGTGTTCCTCACCGATCATACTTATGCATTGTAGTGATCCCCTGTTTTGTGCCAAATCTAATGCCCAGTAGTCATTTACACTGATACGAGTCCTGGATTTTTTATTTTTGTGTGCCCCACCATATTGCACGTGTTTCCTTGAGTGAAATATCCAGTTTCAATAATTCATCTAATTTGTTCAACCCTTGGAAATTGGGAGGTTCTCTTATCTATGTTCCTACCCACCTTACTGTGTAGTCTATTCTTGTGCACCTCCTTGTGGAGACTTCATGTAGTCATTGTTGCCAATTATCCAACCTTATTTATGAGTCTAAATCACATGATGTAATGCTTCTCCAGTTGAGTACCCCATCTGTATTTGGGTTGACATAATATTCTTCTCGTGCAGTGGTTCTGTATAACTAGTTTATTTCTTCTAGATCCAAGCAAGTCCTCTCTACAAACCTTTATCCTTCTAAACAATCCAATGGTGCAATAAATCTATATTCTCTTGATTCAAAAGTCATTTTCCTTGTCTTCAGGTTGATCATAGACTCATTATCAACCGCCCAATCCAATCCAAGTATTGTTGGGTAAGGTGTTATGCCATCTATTATCTCTATTAGTTCAAAATATGCCACAATGTGCACTCCATCCAAATATACGGTCATGCCTTTAAGCCTTCCAATTGGTAACACTATGTTGATTTGCTAGTTTCAACTAGACAGTTGAATAGCCTAATTTGGGTTCCCCCATACATTTCCATGTCTTATTGAGAAAGATGTTTACTTCAAAGCCTAAATCCAGTATGATATCTCCCATGTTGAAGTCCCCAATGTTGGCATTTAACCTGAATTATCTTCTTTTCCTTCTTCTTGTATGGAGATGATTGCTTTTTTTCTTCTCTAACTTCCCTTCTACCTATGTGTTACATCTTTCTATAAGATTATTTAAGACCTTAACAGATGATGGATCATTCAATAACTTAACATGAGATTGAAGAAAAGTCTTTATGGTACTTACTTGCTCTAAATGTTTTCCTTTACTGGTATGGCACATTGAAGATGGCATCTCATACATTGGTGGGTCTTGAGTTTGCTGCAAAACTGATGTAGACGCAATGTTCTCCTTGATAAGCTCATATATGAACTCCTTAAATGTTTCCTTTTCTTTTCGCACGTCAAACTGCTTCTGTGGCTCAGTATTATTTTTGACCCATTGGTGTTGAGTTGGATCTTGTTTGGATGCATCTGCTCCTATATTTGCTCCTCCTTAAGTAACTATACTAATGTTTTTCCCATCATCCCTGGCTTCTGCATAAATCCACTGGACATTCTGGTTGTTCTGGTTCCTTTTTTCCTAAATCTTTCCTAAGAGTGTTGGGTAGTATTCTATGTCGTGGTCTATTGTGCGAAAATACATACATGTCACATATGGAAGTGGAAAATCCATTTCATAATGTCCTGTTTGTTGGTAGTTATGGCATACTACTGGACCTTTTCCTTGTCCTACACCTCTGTATCCACCTCAATCTCATCGTTGTGCATTGTATTGGGGTACCTGGTTATATTGCATGGGTTTATACTGTGGTTGTGCATTGTTGTACGGTGGTTTCACATTGTTGTATGGTGGTGGCACCTGGTAGAACTGAGGTGCAACTTTCCCTGTCATCATTTCTACTTGCACCCTATAAGTGTCTGAAGTTCTTTCTCTCATCAGTTCCAGCATTCTACAGTCCTTATCATCATGACCTAGTGATTTGAAAAAATTCCAATACAAAAATTTTGGTATTGTCTTATACTTCTTCATCATTGGCCAATGATATGGATCATTCCCATGCATATTAAAAATCTCACACCATGGTCCTCTTGTTGTAAGGGGGTTTGGAACCCCTGCTACCAAATATTGGGCAAACGTTGGACATTCGTTCTTATGATGTCCTTCTGTCTTGCATAGTGTACACCAAATATCTTATCTTTTCTCTTTTCTTTTATTTTGGTTCAGTTGAAATGTCAGATTCTTCAAATCCTCCTTCAGCTCCTCTATTGTTGGATCTTTCTATTGATACTAGTTTTCTTCCATTTGCAGTGCTTCCTCGAGAGCCTTTACCTAATTTCAGAACTTCTATTATCTCAAAGGATACCTCAACTGTGGTAACAGTGAGTTAAAAAATACATGCCTATGTTGCATGTCAGTAATTGAATATTTCAACTTACCTTTCATATGTGTGAAGCTATGATCAATATACCAAACAGACTCACTTGGTTTCTTCCTAATTTCAATCATTTCATTCATGTAATGGTCTTCTACGATTGGATTTTGAAACTCGTTTACTAGTAGTTTTTTCATGTCGGTGATAGTCTATAGTACTCCTTGTGGACTATTTACATCCAGGCTCATGTGTCAGTCGAGTGCGCAGTCTCTTAGTGTGATATATAATTGTGAAAGATTTGTATCCTCATTTGTGATTTTCTTTGCTTCCCATATATTCTCACAGATGAATAAATGCTTTTCAGGGTCCTTTGATGCCTCTCCATGAAATTCTAGTAATTTGATCGTAGGATCTTGTCCTGCCATTTTGAAAAATGTTGAACTACTACTTCCACGTGGTGTATATAATTGACTGTTACTTCATGAAATTGCTCCCCTAGTTGATTGGCCTTGATTGGACCCTTTTCTTGTTTCTCCTCTTCCACTAAAATTTGGTTTTCTAAACGTTGGTGTTCTTTCAAGTGTATTAGTCACACATGGGGTTGTAGGTTCCACACTGATGGTGATATGGACTGGAGTTATTCCTTCTATTCCTAACCCTGGACCTCTTGTTTTCCTTTCATATGTTGTGCGCAATATTTCCTCAATCTACTCCACAACCCAAATATCCTCTACCTCTTCTTCATCACTCACCAAGCCCTCTTTGTTGGCTATGGCCATCTTCTTGTTATAAATCTTATATTGGTAAGGTCTTCCATTGCGTGACTTTCCATCTTTTTCCATTATTTGATTTATCTGGTCCTCTTCCATCATGATTGGGTCCATGGCCTCCTTATTCTTCCCCTTATCCATCTCCCTATCCATATCTCAACCTCCTGTCATTGCTTCCCCCCTTCCCCCATGTGCATAGGGAAGTTTATTTGTCTAATTCCATGGTCATCACACCTTTGTCATACAATAAAATCTTAATTGAAGTATACAACAATATGATGTACCTACCTCTAGGTCCCTTCAGAAAATATTGCTTTGCAGTGGTGTAGGACTTTGCGGTATCTACTACAAATTCAATGATAAACCCTACAATAATACTATCTAACCATAAATATATTGTGCATGTGAATTTGTTATTAACTTGTTGTAGTTGTGTGATCTCCATAGGGTGCCACTCTAGTTGTCTAATCCAGTTCGTAGGGTGGTTGTCCTTCAACCTCAATAACCACTCCTACAAAAGATGTAGGAAAGTGCAGAAAAATACCTCATGTAAGTCGTTAAACACGTATTTGTCGAAATACTTGCACGGTGTCAACTTAGGGTTTATGTTGTCCTTATGCGCAAACTCGAGTTCCTTTATCCTCAACCATCTTTGAATCTCCTCCTTCATTGGATTCCATGGCTTGGCCATTCCTTTCTATGCTTTCATCCTCCTTGATTTTGTTCCACGGATCATGTCCTCTCAATCCTGTGTAGTTACAGCCGGAAACAAAACCATTTTTTGGTTACTTGGTTGACCCAAGATCTGATCTCAAATAGGTTTCCAATAAAACCCTCAAAACTATCGACCCTCCTGGTAAACCAGAAGGCACCCGAGATAGCTTTATGGGGGCCTGCAATAATCAAGTGTTCACAGTCTAGGAATGAGTGGGGAATATGTTTATATTATTTTCCGTATACATCATCATCAATAATCATTCATATACTTCTATGATTCATTCATCTTTAAACCTATACATGCATGATGTTATAAATAGTTTTAACCATTCATTATTGAGCTAATGATTAATCAAAATAATAAAATAATAAAATCATTCATTAACAATCACATAGAACACAGTATTTTACCATGGATCACCCACTCCCGGGACTATGTCCACAAAGATATGGTTTCTCTTCTCTTTTATTTATTCTGCTGCAAAATCTACGTTGCGTGCATTACATATTCAATATTACAATCAAAATGAGGGTAAGTAACCTCTAGGAGGCTGACTATATCACACTAGGATCCTTATCCTGTGACCTAACCCTCAAATACTATCTTATTCCATTCTACCACAATCACCATAACAAAACTCACTACAATAAATAGCTTCTGAACCAAACTCTAACCTAGACCTCCCAGGTCTTTATTTATACTACTCTACTAGCTTATAGTCGTTACAATCTTTGTCAAAAACCCTAACCCTAACATGGTTAGGCGTGCCTGCATGTGTGCCACATTGCTTTTCCTCCTCCATGTTGCTTTTCCTTCTTTTTCTGCAAGTGTCTTTTCTGCCTCCTAAGGTGCACGCTCCAAAAACATATCTTGTCTTCAAAATTAAGCATGTGACCAAAATATATCCTTCTTCCCAAAATAGGCATGTGCCAATAATTATTAATATGGGGAATCAAAATTGAGGTATTACAATACCTTAGCACCAAGTCTTTCATAAATAATACACAATCTTTCGAAGTCATGCTTCATGCATTCTCTCAAAATCTCTTTTGTTGGTTGCATTCCATACTTTTTTTTCCTATGTGTTTATTACGACATGCCAAAGCATAGTTGATATAATCAATGCAAAGTTTTCTTGTTGTTTCATTAATTATAAAACAAGGGAAATTAAACAACATAGCTACTTACAAATTGTTCAATTAAACTTTCATACTGCAACATATACTCACAACCCATACTTAATCCAATGTTTATCAATCCATGGGTTGGCTCCTCTTCGTATGTTAGTAAATATTAGAAGAAATCCATGTACAAGTGTAATTTAATTATTTAAATATAAAGATCACTACAAACATGAAATCTTAAGAAAGGATGAAAACATGAATACTAACAAAGTTTGCGATCAACCCTTTTATTTCTCGTTGTCTTGTCTTATGTGTTGAATAGGTTCTATTTTATTTTATTTTCTACAACAAAACAATTGAAAATTAATATTTCACACGATAATTAAATTCAATGTACATAAAATAATAAATAAATGATTACCTCTAATGCACATTATAGTTGGGATGGATCCTCTTGCAATGCAATTATGTTCATTTATTTTACCATCTTCTTCTACACTTTTTTAGACATTCATATTAACATGTCTTGGTTTTCCCCTTGTTTGTCTCTTGGAATTTTCAAAATCTCCCTGAAAATAAATAAAACTAGGAATCATCAGATATAAAAATAAGGTAATTTAAAAAAATAAGATCTTGATGCATATAGTAACTTAATAACCACCAAGGCGTCAACCATATTTATACACATGGGTGCATCAACCATATATATACACATTGGTACAGTATAATAGTGTTGTGAAATTGAAAATGTTTTACAAATTTTTGTATTCAACCGGTGCTTTATGAATTAAGAAAAGTGTGTCTTCCTAAGTATTGTTTATTACGCACCATCGACTTGTGAAAAAAACTAAGATATGGTGGTTTCCATCTAAAAACAGTATTCTCTCCATTTTAAACTCAATGATGTGCTTTGTTAAAAAAATGTGTCCCAATGCTTATCTAGGTAAAATGTGCACCATCAACCATGAAAATGATTTTTTTTAATATTATTTCTAATTTAAATTAAGTGGTGTTGTTAACATACAAATACACACCGGCTCTCTTACTATGTACAGAGTGCATCGTTAACCATGAAAGCGTTTAAAAACAAATCGATGGCGACAAGAAAATTTGTGATCCAATGCAATGAGTGGTTTCATTGAAATGGATAGGAAAAACCAATATATAAATAAAAAATCCCTATAAAAAAAATTCTTAAAAAAATTATCCTTGTGAAATATAGAAAGAGAAAGCAAAAAATATTTATAAATTAGGGCTTCTAATACTAAAGTTAACTATGAAACCCCTTTTTTGTTGGGAATTCGCTAAAAATTGTTTGAATCAAATCGGCGAAAGATTAAGATGATTAATAGAATGAAATCATATACTTAAAATTTCTCCTCTGCAAATTTCTATGTGATCTACAATGATCCCTCTCGAATTCGATCCACCCACTTCAAAGTCTTTGCTGATAAATTTGTTGGAATATTCACCAATACTAAGAGGGCGGTGAATCAGTATTGAGCACTTTTTACCATTTTTAAATTTAAGCACATCATGTAAACATTAACCATTAACAATGACATCCATCATCACAGAAAAAAAAAAAGCATACACATAACACAATAATTTTTATGTGGAAACTCAAATGTTTTTCTTATATCATGTTAATATTAGATTCATAGGAAGCACCAACTTCCAAGATTCTCCAACATCAACTAGGAGGACGCACCAACCCCTTGATTTACAAGCACCAACCTGAAGGAAGCTCCAACTCCCTTATTTACCAGCACCGACTAGAAGGAGGCACCAACCCCCTAGCTTTACCATATCCAACTGAAAGGAAGAACCCACTCCCTAAATAATAGGCACCAACCTGCTGAACGAAGACACCATCTTCTCAACTGAGCACCTATTAGAAAAATAGGACCGTGGAGCAATAAAATAAAACAAATGCGGAAACAAAACACAGAAGATACACAATATAATAGAGACACAGATTTACGTGGTTCACCTAGTGTGAGCTACGTCCACCAGAGAAATTGTCAAGTCCTTCCTTTATTATTATCTAGCATATGAAGGGATACAACCTACAACAAACCCATTGTAACTTCCTCTTCTTTCTCTCACAGTATCCTATCTCAGAATATAATATTCTCCATCAACAATCGTCGCAATACATTTCCCTCATAAAAGAGGGTTTCCTTCTAGGGAAAAAAACCATAACATAATCTCTATCATCAGATCTGTGACCTTATAATGAACAGTCCAGATTTACAATGAAATTACAATATACATTTACAAGGCAATTTTTTCTTTGGAGACTTCGCCCCTGAACCCCCTCTTTCCCACAGACCCCATGGACCCCGAAGAGGGGGTACCCCCCCTTTGCACTCCCCCTCGTGGAAGAGTGTACATACTTCTGGGGTGTAAATACTTCATGGGGTATAAACATGGCTGAAAGTAAAAGACTTCTGAATCAGGAAGATAATCAAGCTCCACAACCAACAATCTCCCACTTGGAGACTGATCTCAACAACTCCATCGATGTTGTATATGCTGGACTTTGAACCTTCTTGGACCTAGAAAATTTCTCATCTTCATATTCATTCTTGAAGACCAAATGAAACTGAGCAGGAACTCAGTTTCTCCCTGGTTACTCTCTTTGTTAACATGTCTGCAGGATTCTGGCTAGTGTGTATCTTTTCCAACTTCAAATGTCCATCTTCCAAGGCTGATCGTATGAAGTGGTACCTCAACTGTATAGGCTTAGTCTTCGAATGGAAGCTTGAGTTCTTTGCAAGATGAATGGCACTCTCACTGTCACAGTACAACCTGCTATTCTCTTGCTTCTTTCCCAATTCCTCTGTAATGATCCCAAACCATTATGCAAGGATCATCATTGTTTTAGGTGTCTTTTTAAAACTTTTTCTGAGTGAGGTATTTCGTCAAACACTTTGCTGATCTACCTTTTAGATGTGTTTATATGTGTGTATGCAGAAAATAACAAAAAGAGATAACCATGGAACATACCTCAACCATATGCAATAAGA
>ML795507.1:107766-150884 GCA_009831015.1 Picea engelmannii | reverse complement strand
TTGCCAACTGCTGATGAATAAGGGACCCTGGACATCTATTCTATCTCCTCCTGTGTCTTGGGACACATTTCCTTAGTTAATTTGAAATGGTTGGCCAAAGGTGTACTAACTAGTTTTTCATTCTGCATTCTAAACCTCTCCAACACCTTCTCTGTGTACTCACCCTAAGACAATGTCAGTTTGCGATTTTTCATGTCTCTTGTTATTCTCATACCAAGGATTTTCTTTGCAGCACCCAAATCCTTCATCGCAAATTAATTGGCTAATTTCTTCTTGAGCACATTTATATCTTGCATATTAGACCCTGCAACAAGCATGTCATCTACATATAATAGCAAGATAATAAAGCTTCCATTTTCTATCCTTTTAAAATAAACACAGTGATCAGAATGACATCTAGTATAACCTTGTTCTAACATAAACCTGTCAAACTTCAGATACCACTGCCTTGGAGCTTTCTTTAGGCCATATAAGCTCTTCTTCAACCTACATACCAAATTCTCCTTCCCTTTGACTTCATACCCCTGTGGATGTTGCATATAAATCTCTTCCTCCAAATCCCCATGAAGAAAAGTTGTTTTTACATCTAACTGTTCAAGATGCAAATATTCTACTGCCACAAGACTTAAAATAGTTCTAATTGAAGTCATTTTCACAATAGGAGAAAATATTTCATCAAAATATATACCTTCCTTTTGTGCAAACCCCTTTACAACAAGTTTAGCCTTGTACCATTTTTCTCCTTCATCTTCTTCCTTCAACTTGTAAACCCATTTATTATACAATGCTCTTTTTCCTGTAGGCAACTGAACCAAGTCCCAAGTATGGTTATTTACCAAGGAATCCATTTCCTCTTTCATGCCTTTCTCCCACTTCCTTTTGGTGTCTACCTGCATTGCCTCTTCATAACATTCTGGTTCACTAGAATCAGTCATCAATAAATAACAATGAAGGAGAGTATCGTTCAGGGGGTATACTTAACCTGGTAGATTTTCTAACAACACTTGCAGGTGTTTGAGGTACATGTTGTTCATGTTGTTGTACATTTTGATTTTCTGGTTCCTTTGGAATTTCTTTTTCAGTGATCTCATCAAGCACTGTGTATTCTTGTTTTTCTTCGTCCTGTTTCTTTCCCTGCAACTGATCTTTGTACATGACCTTCTCATTGAATATGACATCTCTACTCCTAATGATTTTTTTATTTTCATAATCCCATAACCGATAACCAAAATCATTAACACCATATCCAATAAAGTTACACTTCTTGGTTTTTGCCTCAAGCTTTGTTCTATTTTCTTTATCAATATGGACAAATGCTTCACAACTGAAAGTTTTCAAAAAAGAATAGTTTACCTTTTTTTCCTATACATTCCTCCTCTAGAATTCTACCATCCAAAGAGCTTGAAGGTCCTCTATTTATTAAGTAAACAACAGTATCTACAGCATCTGCCCAAAACTATAAGGGAAAACCAACATGCAGTCTCATACTCCTTTCACGCTCCATGATTGTCCTGTTCATCCTTTCTAACACACCATTTTCTTGTGGTGTTCTTGGAACTGTCTTCTCTCTATGAATCCCATGGTATGAACAGTAATCATCAAACTCGTTGTTGCAATATTCACCTCCATTATCTGATCTGAGACACTTCAACTTTTTTCCTGTCTCATTCTCAACCAAAGCTTTCCATTTCTTAAAAGTATCAAAAACATCAGATTTTTGTCGAATGCAATAAACCCAAGTTTTTCTAGTTGCATCATCAATAAAAGTAATATAATAATGAGAGCCAACAAGAGATGATACCTGATCTGGTCCCCATACATCTATATGCACAAGCTTTAACCTTTCACTCTTCTTTTCTTTTTCGACTCTAAGAAATCTGATTCTCTTCTGTTTTCCATAAACACAATGCTCACAAAAGTCCAAATCAATTTGTTTAAGATATGGAAACACATTTCTTTTGTGAAATATCCGCATCCCCTTCTCACTCATGTGTCCAAGCCTATGATTCCACAGTGTTGTATCCACTCTTGTAGAAGCTAAAGAGATAGAAGAGTCAGTATTACCAGTACATAAATACAATGTACCTACCTTCTCTCCTTTCACTATCACCAATGATCCTTTGATAACCTTCCATGTCTTATCTGTAAATATGGATATACAACCTTCACTTGCCAATTGCCCTGTTGAAATTAGAGTTTTCCTTAAATCTGGAACATGTCATACCTCTTTCAACAACCATTAGTTTCCATTGCGTTGCTTTATTTTTACCTTTCCCATTCCAACAATTTTGCATGGTGCATCCTCACCCAAATGAGCCTGTCCAAAATCACCTTGAACATAATCTAGAAAATGTTTCCTATGGGGTGTGGTATGAAATGAAGCCCTTGAATCTACTACCCAAGACTTAGAAATATTATCTATAGAAAGAATCAAAGCATCTTGTAACACATCACCTGTTACATTTGCTTCCTGATTTCTCTCATGTTGTCCATCTCTTTTCTTCTTTGGAGCTCTGCAGTCTTTCTTCAAATGTCCTTTCTTCCCACAATTCCAGCACTCTATCTTTCCAAGTCTAGATTTGGATCTTCCCTTCCTAGAATTCCCACAGTTCCCGAAACCCTTTCCTCTATCTTTTTGTCTTCCCCTGTTCTCCATGTTCAACGCATTTCCTGATGTGTCACCTGTTCTTTTCTGTCGCATTTCCTCACTAAGGATAACACCAACAACATCATCAAATTTTAAAGTATTTGAACCAGAGACAGAGTTACTTACAGCCATGACTAAGCCGTTCCATCTTTCTGGCAATGAGAACAAGATTAGAAGAGCCATGACCTCATCATCAAAGTCCACTTTTACAGAACTTAGTTGATTAGTAACCGTATTAAAATCATTTAAATGATCTACAACAGACCCACCTTCCGACATCTTCATTAGAAATACCTTATTGGACGCCGAGGGTTTTTCATACAATTTGGCCAATGTGTCCATCAAACCCTTCGTTGTCTTTTCTTTGGAAATATTGAAAGCCACTGACACTGCCAGGCTCAGTCGTATCGTTCCTAAATCCTTTCTGTCAAGAATCCCCCATTCTTCGTCCTTCGTAGACGCCGACTTCTTTGCTATTCCGTCCAATGGTAGGAATAGATCCTTCTGATATAAATAGTCTTCCATCTACATCTTCCATAACTGGTAGTTTTGGTCGTTAAATTTCTCAACCCTAAACTTTCCATCTTCCGACATTGCTCCCACTCGAACCAGGAACCCTCTTTTCATACGAGTTACCTTTCGCTATGATACCAGTTGTTAGAAAAATGGGACCATGGAGCAATAAAATAAAACAAATGCGAAAACAAAACACAAAAGATACACAATACAATAGAGACACAGATTTACGTGGTTCACCCAGTGTGGGCTACGTCCATTAGAGAAATTTCTAGGTCCTTCCTTTATTATTATCTAGCATATGGAGGGATACAACCTACAACAAACCCGTTCTAACTTCCTCTTCCTTCTCTCACAGTCTCCTATCTTAGAATATAATATTCACCATCAACAATTGCTGCAATACATTTCCCTCATAAAAGAGGGTTTCCTTCTAGGGAAAAAAACCCTAACATAATCTCTATCATTAGATCTGCGACCTTATAATGAACAGTCCAGATTTACAATGAAATTACAATATACATTTACAAGGCAATTTTTTCTTCTGGGGCTTCACCCCTGAACCCCCACTGGGGGCCCACTTGCCCCCAGCCAGGGGGATAGCCCCCTCGGACCCCGTAGAGGGGGTACCCCCACCTCTGCACTCCCCTGCATGGAAGAGTGTACATACTTCTGGGGTGTAAATAATTCATGGGGTATAAACACGGCTAAAAGTAAAAGACCTCTGAATCAGGAAGATAATCAAGCTCCACAACCAACAGCACCAACTCAATAAGATATCATTAATCCAAGATCTTCATACATAGAGTACTTATGACTTCACCTGCATGCTTCATTCCGTAGACAATCCTTCAAACCATAGAAAGCCTCATAGCATCATTCCCAAAATGTAATCATTGACAACAACATCCTTTCATGGAAACATCCACTCACAACAACATCACGACAACATCACAACTTCATAGTGATGCATACGATAGTCTCACAACCTCATAGCATACCTTGAGAATAAGAAAGACCTTAAGAAAATCCTTTAAACTTCCCTTGCACACCAGAAAGTTGCCCCAACACCTTGAGCATACCTCATACTTGATCTCTTTGTTGGTAACACTAAAAATGTGAAATTATATCCTCATTCTTAAGGAGTTAGAGGGACTTCCACATGCCATTGGAAAGGTATCAGAATAATCCTTCCAACCATGTAACTTTTGATTCAATTTGAGTTAGTAATTTAGGGTAAAAATTTCCCCCAATATAGGGTATCCAAATTGACCAAAAATTAATACTTTCAACAATCTTCATCTTGCAATATTTATCTTGGAAATATTGTGGGCTCCATTTGTGTACAACTCAAAGTGGGCATGTGAAAAACACCACATGTTTTCTCATCCCTTGAGGTCCATGCTTAAACTATACACCATAAGGGGACCACTTTGGATCTATATACATTTGTGTCAAGGCACATCAAAGATTATTCAAGTGGACACATCATCATCACTTTTAGGGGATTATGGGATTTTATTTAGGTATTATTCTAGGGTTGACATCAGTGACAACCAATTTTCCAACAATCTCCCCCTTTGGCATTGATGGAAACTTAGTAAAAAAACCATGCTCCCCCTGTCTTCATGGTATGATATTAATGATTGTATTGTCCTCTTCTCTTCATGTTGACTCCCCTTGTCTTCATGCTTCTAGTTTTACTATTTTTATATCCCCCTTTGACATCAATGACAAATGGTAACTCCCCCTCACAATATTCCCCTTTTTGTTCTTGCAGAATATTATGGAAATCAATTTGGAGTAAAAATTACTCCCATTTTTTTTTCAAAGATACTCAAAGGTATCCCTAGGAAGAGGCTTTGTGAATATGTCTACAATTTGTTATTTTGTCTGAATGTACTCCAACATGATATTTTTTTTCTGTGAATTGTTCATGTAGAAAGTGGAACTTAATAGGAATATGATTTGTCTTGGAATGCATAATTGGATTCTTGGATATGCTTATAGCACCAATGTTGTCACAGAGTATCAGAATAGGCTCATCATATCTCACTTGTATGTCTTGAAGGGTTTTCTTCATCCAAAGAATCTAAGTACAACATATTGCTACTGCAATGTATTTTGATTTTGTTATCGATAAGGATACTAAAGATTTCTTCGTGCTCAACCAGGACACTAAGCAGCCACCTAAGTAGAAATCCATTCCACTTGTACTTATTATGTCATCAATACTTCCTACAAAATATGCATCCATGTAGGCGACCATATTTAACTCATTTCCTTTCCGATACCATAACCCAAAATCTATTTTTCCTTTAAGACATTTGAAGATCATTTTCACTGCTAGAACATGGGTTTCCTTTCGTTTCGCTTGAAATCTTGCGAACTTTCCAACTGCTTGCATTAAATATGGTATTGAAGTTGTCACATAGAGTAGACTACCAATCATTGATCTGTAGAGTCTTTGATCCACTTCTTTTATATTCATCATATTTTCTCAACTTGCAACCCGTAACCATAGGAGTACTCACAAGATTATAGTCTTCCATTTTAAACTTCTTAAACATTTCCTTGATGTACTTAGTTTGGAATGAAAATTTCTTCATCTAGTTGAGATATTTGAAGTCCTAAGAAGAAATTCAACTCTCTAAGTAGGGACATTTCAAATTCATTATGCATATCATTGGCAAACTTTTGACTCAATCTATCATCTTCACTTCCAAAGATGATGTCATCAACATACACTTCTATAATAATCATATTTCCTTGATCCACTTGTATGTAGAGGTTACTATATTCATTTCCCCTTCTAAATTCTTATTGTTATAAGTAACTATCCAATATTGAATACCAAGCTCTTGGAGCTTGCTTAAGTACATACATTGTTTTCTTCAATCTACAAACATAGTCTTCTTTTTCTGATAGTATAAACCATTTTGGTTGTTCTATGTAGACTTATTATTCTAATTCTTCATTTAGAAAATATTATTTTACATCCATTTGATACACTTTGATCCTTTTGGATCATGCATAAGCCAAGAAAATTTTAATTTCTTCCAGTCTAGCCACCGGAGCAAAGGTTGCTTCAAAATCTATTCCTTCAACTTCAACATATCCTTTGCACACTAGTATTGATTTTTTTTGGTTACATGTCCATCTTCATTTAACTTGTTTCTAAAGACCCATTTTGTCCCAATCACATTGTTGTCCTTCGGTCTTGGAAGTAGTTCTCATGTCTCATTCTTCTCTATTTGATTTATTTCTTCTTCCATAGCCTTGATCCAATGTTCAAAATTTTTGGCTTCCTCAAAGTTACTTGGTTCAACTGTGGACAATAATGAAAAATGTCCTTCTTCATGTGTATGTGATTTCTTTCTTCTTTTGGTTTCTACTCCGACACTTCTATCTCCAATGATTTAATCTCGTGGATGATTCTTTTGAACCCGACGGTTAGGTGTCTAAAAATATTTCCAGTTTTTTTCTTCTTGTTCTACTTCTGGCTGCTTATCTTCTTGTTATTCTTCTTCTTCTTCCTATTCTTCTTGATTTAGTTCTTCATTTTCCTATTCTTCAAAGATGTTTGAATTTATGCTTTCCTTCTTGGTCTTCAACAAGTTTGTTTCATCAACTTTTACATTAATGATTTCCACTATCTTTTTTAGTCTTAAATTGTAGCACTTATATGATTTTATTTTGCATGAGTAACCTACAAATATGTCTTTGTCCACCCAGGAGTCAAATTTTCCAATCTTCTTGTCTTCCCTTTTTATGTAACACTTGTTTCCAAATAGTCTAAAGTGTTTGGAATTTGTTGGTCTTCCTTTCCATAACTCATATAGAATCTTATCACTATTCCTTTTGGCCAATCCTCTATTCAATATATGAATGGTTGTATGCATTTCTTTTTCCCAAAAGATATCACTTAGCTTAGAGTCATTCAACATGGTTCTGGCAATTTCCTGTACAATTCTATTTTTCCTTTCAGCAACTCCATTTTACTGAGGTGTTATAGCTATTAAGAAGTCACCTCCATTATCTGATCTTAAGCATTTGATTTCAAATCAGTTTCATTTTCAACTTGTTACTTGAATACACAGAAACATTCGAAAGATTCTGACTTTTTATTGAGGAAGCAAACCCAGGTCATTCTGGTGTAGTCATCAATGAGTAGCAAGAAGTAGTGTCCACCATCAAGTCATTTTGTTCTAGTGGGCCCACATAAATCAGTGTGTACAATCTCCAATGGTTTTGTCATAGAGTATTCCTTTGTCTTCAATTAAACTTTTTCCTTTTTTCCATGTTGACAGTGCTTGCACATAGTATTCGTTGAAAAGATTATCAAAGTGTGTATGGCTCATTCTCCTATGCCAAATCCAACTTTCATATTCTTTTCCCAAACAAGATATTTCTTCTTCAATCTCATCCAAGATGTATATGTTGTTTGGAGCCCTTGTCGTTGTTTCCACTAGACTGTATGATCCTTGTTTTCTTATTTCACATTCTTTTGAATTGAATATAAGTGTGTGTCCTTGATCACAAATTTGGCTCACGCTTAGCAAATTATGCTTCATATTTTCAACAAGTAGGACATTTTCTTCCACAACATCTTTGTTTCAAGAATGATTATGCATTTTCCTATAATTTTGGTTGAGTTATAATTGTCAAACGTGAAAGACCTCTCTTTTTCTATATTTAATGTTACAATTTTTTTTTGTCTCCATACATATTCTTTGAGCATCCACTGTCAATATACCAATGGTTTTTTCTATTTTTTTCTTGTAAGGAAAACCCACATTCCTCAACCTTCAAATCGTTTTGCCTCATTTTCCAAGTTCTATGGTGTTCCCCTATATAATTGAAAGGAACATGCCTAGTTTCGCTTGAAGAAACTATCAAATCATTTCTCTTATTTATGGCTATGTGTCCACAATTGTTACATTTGTAGCATTCAATTTCATAATTCAGAGCACCAAAACCGTTGTCGTTTTTGTCAAACACCCCACAAGGCTTTATGGGATAATTGTATTCATAATGATTCTTGGGATTTTCATAGCTACTTATGTTCCAGGTGTTTCTACCCTTTGCATAGGCTCTACAATTTATGGCTGTATTCCCAAAATTATTGCAATAATAACGCAAGCCAAGATAAATATTTTGGTACCTGAGTGTAGGTGGTATTATACTTGGTGTTTTTCTTCTGAAATCGTGATCTTCTTATTTGGTCTTCTTCATTGTTGGTTGTTGATTCCATGTTCCACTGAATGAACAATATTCTTCTTGATTCTTCTTTATTTTTTGTTTCTATATGTCCTTCTTTAGAGTCTTGCATTGTTATTTCTTGATGGAACCCTTGATAGTATATACATAACTTATTTTCTTTGCTTCATCTCATGTCATCATAGAGCTTGAACCCTCAATAGTATTACTTTTTTTGTATCCAAGTCCAGACTTTTCATACAATGATTTTTTTTGTAAATGATTTCATCTAGTATTTTGATTCTCTTGTCAAACTTTAGTTGGATGTCCTTCTTCTGTAGTTCCTTTATTAGTGAGATTATTCTAGCTTCTAGATTCTCTATTATTTTCTTCTTTTATTCCAATTGTATATTGAGTGTTTATTCAATCACGTTGGCTTCTTCCAACTTAATCTTTAGATATATGATAGTTTACTTGGCTTCTTTGACTTTAGCATATCATTCATAAACATTCTTGAGCTTGTCCCAAATTTTCTTTGCAGAATCACAATGCATAACTTTAACAAGTTTTGAACTTGTTAGACCACTTAGAATGGAATTCATAGCCTTTGAATTGTATTCACTCATATTTTTCCCATCACTGTCTGTTCGGGGGGAGGAATCTTGTGTAGTGTATCCATTTATTACATCTTTTCAAACATCAAATCCATGTGCCTGCAAAAATTCTATCATTAGTATGCTCCAAAAGCATAATTTTTCCCACCAAACAATGGTGTTCCATTTTTGGTAAATTCTCATTTCTTATCCATGATCTGCCTTCCAGTGGTTAGATTGTTCCTGAAGGAAACTTATCTGATACCAATTGTTAGAAAATTCACCAATATTGAGAAGGGGGGTGAATCAGTATTGAACACTTTTTACCATTTTTAACTTTAATAAGATCATGTAAACATTAACCATTAACAATGTCATTCATCATCACACAAAAAAACATACACAGAACATAATTATTTTTATGTGGAAACCCAAATGGGAGAAAACCACAAAATCATTTTATTATATCATTTTAAGATTACATTAATAGGAAGCACTAAATTCCAAGATTCTCCAGCACCAACCTGAAGGAAACTCCAACTCCCTAATTTACCAGCACTGAATAGAAGGAGGCACCAACCCCCTAACTTTACCAGCTCCAACTAGAAGGAAGCACCCACTCCCTAAACCACAGGAACAAACCTGTTGAATGAAGACAGGAATATTCTTAACTGAGCACCAACTCAATAAGATATCACCAATCCAATATCTTCATACACAAAGTACTTATGACTTCACCTGCATGCTTCATTATGTAGACAATCCTTCAAACCCTAGAAAGCTTCATATCATCATTCTCAAACTGTAATCACGAATAGAAACATCCACTGATGGAAACATACATTCACGAAAATTTCCATTGACGACAACATCCAATAACAAAATCATTATGGAAACATCACAACCTCATAGTAGTGTGTACGACAGCATCACAACCTCATAGCATACCTTGACAATAAAAAAGACCTTAAGAGAATCCTTTAGACTTCCCTTGTAGACCAGAAAGTCACCCCAACACCTTGAAAAAACCTCATACTTTATCTCTTCATTGGTTACACTAAAAATGAGAAATTCCATCTTGTATTTATATTAATTTTGTCCCCAATAATTAGTTGAGCCGATCTCAATTTTCTAGCAAAGATATCGAACGGAAAAACTCATATCTCCTCATTCCTATGGAGTAAGAGGGACTTCAATATACCATTAGAAAGGTATCAAAATAATATTTCCAACCATGTGACTTGTGATTCTATTTGAGTTATTTATGTAGGGTAAATACTCCCTCAAATATAGGGTAACCAAATTGACCAAAAATTTATACTTTCAACAATCTCCATCCTGCAATCTTTATCTTGGAAAATTGTGGGCTCCATTTGTGTACAACCCAAAGTAGGGGTGTGAAAAAAAACACATTTTATCTCATCCCATCAAGGCCATGCTTAAAATATTCGCCATAAGGGGACCACTTTGGAGTTATATACATTTATGTCAAGGCACTTCAAGGCTTCTTCAAGTGGAAACATCATCATCACTTTTAGGGGATTATGGGATTTGCTTTAGAGATTCTTCTAGGATTGACATCAATGACAACCAATGTTCCAACAAAATATTTGTTGCACAAATCTCCCTTCTAAATTTTCGCAAAGAAATAAAAGAATAAATAAGGTTTTCCTTTATAAACACAAAAATTGAAATTCTCGTTCGTTTTTTTGTTGTATATTTTGGCGCATTGATGATAAATGTGTGTACTATTTTTTTTCAAAACTTACATTTTCAGTGCACCATACAGTGAATAGCACACTGGTGCGATGTGTTTTTATAACATACAGATTTATTTTTGTATTAAATTCCAACGCATTGATTGTAACCGCACGTTATTTTTCTAACTTTCTTCAGTCAGTGTGCTATATAAATGGAAATGCATCAATGTAGTGTGTAAGTAATAATGAACTATAAGACAATTTAATTTGCAAAATAAAAATAAAAACATCCGCATTTAAATTTTCCGAAGGTTTTTCTTTATGGAGGAAATAACGAAGGTCAATCTTTGGTGCTTCTCTCAATTAAGTGAATCGGTGTGTTTGGTTTATCCATATGCACTAGTGCATCTTTATATGATGAAGCACACAATTAAGTTATAAGAGTTATTTAAAATTATTTTTGAAGTTAGATTGTTTTGTTCTTTCCAAGATGATGGTTTTGGCTCAAATGCAAGAAAAAAAAGGAATTATAATATCAAATGGCCAATTCTTCAGATTCAATCTCATTGGAAGTCCTTCAAGTTCTCTCACATCGATTGCAATACGTCTAAATTTTATTGATAATTCATTTATCTCATTGAATTTATGTTATGTATGTAGGTGTAGTTGAATAATTTTTCATTGAATTTTGCAGGATCAAGATTCAGGATCGAGTTCAGATGCTCAGGATATTCCAATAGTCCCAAAATTTTGCAAGCTCTTATAGGGAGAAAGATACTCCAAGGAGATGTTTGATGAAAATGGAAATCTTCTTTACCCTATCAATTGTAACATGCCATCTTCTAGAAACTAGCCTAGGTCAACGAATATTACACCATGAATTGGATCTCTTTTATGTATGTAACATCCCACTCTTGCACGCACTGAGTGGACTTATTCTTTGAGGACACTTGCATGCAAGCGATCCGGGTCATTATACTATTGGTTGTTTTTATTATGATTATGAGACATTATGGATTTGAGGTTATGTTATTTTGGTTTTATTTACATTGACAGGTGTTATTGACTGGGTTCTCCTAAGTGTGCAGGACTCTGGATGTTGAGGATGTCGAGGCATCGATGAAACCCCTTGGACTCCAAATCGATTCAGGGAGTGGACTGTTAGGGTTTGACTGTTTTTGATGTGACATATGTACATATGATTAGATATTATGATGTTGATTGTTATTGTTGACATGATTCATTGATGGATGCAAGCTGACAATATATTGTCAACCAAACTCACATTTGGAGTAAAGGGGTCACGCATGAAAACTAGATACATTGAGGGAGAGGTGTGGCAGCAACCCTGCCACAACCTACTAGCACTCCAACTGTGACTCAAAATGTAGGTTAATGATTACCTAGTTTGAGAATACCCACAATGTCATGACGGCAGACTGTGAAAGTCATTCACGATGATTCTAAGGGGCATGCAATAAGGCAGGCTCCTTATTCCTTAGAGGCCCTTAGTCTCCCACAAAATCACATGGCATAGTATTGACTACAGGGGTTTGACGTCTACCAAATTTATTCAAGAGGCGAGTGGCACCCTTGGAGCACATAGTGTGTCTTGAAAAGCACGTCGCATGAATAAAACAGAAAGAGGTGAGTGGCACCCTTGGAGCATGTGGTGCGTCCTAAAGGTCACATCTCGATATTAACTATGGTAAGTTAATAAACCTAATGCCTAGAAATTTATGCCTCCTTAGGACCTAGTCGGCCTTAAAATGAATGACATGATAAATAAAGTTTAATAACAATTTTTCCCTTAAAAATTGTCACCAAGCCTAGTGAATTGAAAACCTAGGTCTAAGTAGAACCTTTGAACAAAAAAAAAAAAATTAGACATGTAACAAGAAGGGGGTAAAGAAAATTCAAGCATTAATTATTAAAGTGGAAATTTTATTAAAGGTTTAATTAATAAAAGGGGTATTTGGTTGTTTTTATCTAAACCTATTAATTCTGAACTTAGTTATAAAAAGGAGAAACTTTAGGAAAAGGGGGAACTTAAAGAAAAGGGGGAAACCTAAGGAAAAGGGGAAACCTAAAAGAAAAAGGGGAATGTCTAACTTAGTAAGGAATCTAGCCTATGGAACTTTCTATTTATGAAAACAACTAGGAATTAAGTAAGGCGTAATCCATTTAAGAATTGTAAGGGAATAATGGGATGTAGAGGAGCAATTTTAGGAACGCTTTTAGGTGGGTGAGGGAAATAGACAAATTTAATTAATTAATAAATTGATTTTCTGGTGCAACTAGGGGATCGGGCGACATGTGTATGGGGGAGGTTTTTTGAAATTAATTAAATGAAAAAGGAATCTAAGGAGGGTTTTGGGAAACTAATGACTAAGAAAATCTATAAAAAGGATGGCGGATGAGGAGTATGGATCACATATGGCTTGTGTAATGTTACGCTGCTGAAATTTCATCTTGACTAGACTTTCTCTTGTGGGAGTTGGGATACCTAGCATGGGTAATGAGTAGTAGCTCGACCTTGCGAGGCGAGTTTGGTGCTAGCATTACCTGGTATCATGTGTGTGGCCCCTTTGTGGATCAAGGGGGGCTCGAGGAGAAGAAGAGTACCCCTAGCATTGACTGGGAGGTATCGATGAGGTCTCATTATTCGGCAATTCAAAGTTGGATAGAGCGTAAGCGTGGGATAGTCACTTCTGGATCTTCGTATTTGGCTACGGTACGTAGGTTGATGCATCCCCCCTACTCCACCGTAGGGATACACAACCTCCCAGTCAAAGGATCTCCGATTATTGAGTTAGATGACTCTCTGGAACCTTAATGATCCCTTTTTGTATCTAAACACATGCCCTTTCGGCTCCTTGGTGTAGGTCTGACAGCACCCACAACCTTCCCTTTCACTCTCCTATGAAATCTCAGAGTCCTGGTCATTATCTCTTCTTCTGATAAGCCCCCTCTTGATGTGACCTTGGGTGGTGACTTCACGTGACCACGTGATTACAGCCCACCCTCAACATTTTAAAGTCCACGTAAATCCTACCCCCGAAATGCTACAGGATCGTTGATCTCACAGTCTTGACAATACTATATGAACTGACGATTCAGATCTTCGCTTTTCAAGTTTTTCAACTATATCTTCCCCTTCTCGATCAACGGTTAAGATCTCTTCATGATTTTGGACTTCGAGGTTTTGAAATCTCAAACCCTACTTTCTTTCGTATGTCAATCTTCCAGAGTTGACGATCTGTGGACACCTGTCCTCCAATCAACAGTCCTACCTTCACTTCGGGTGTTTGACCTTTCAACTCAGATCAAGGATCCTGTGAATCCTTTCTTGATCAACGGTCGAGATCTCCTTCAAGTCTTAGGACTTCTGAGATCTCAAATCTCAAACTTCACCTTTCTTCCCAATGCCTTTTATCCAAGGCTATTATCCACTAGTGTGTGTCCTCCTGATCTGATGATCAAGGATTACTTCGTGTATTTACCCGGGTTGCATGGATCTATGCCACGTCTCTCTTAGATCCAATAGCTATGAATCACTTTGGGACTTTACCTGGATTCCATGGATTCATGCCACATCTCCTCTAGATCTGTCGATCTAGATTTACTTTGGATCTTCATGATTTGGAAATCTCAGATCTCGACTAAAACCCCTCTACACTTTACTTGGAGCTCACGATCTATTGACAAGTGTCCTCTTGTAGATTGAAGACTCTCGAATCTTCAACTATTCGGGCTTCAAATGTTTCAACCTTTCACCTTTTCCTTCCTCTGGATCTCACAACCCACCAACACGTACCGTTCTAGATCTAACGGTCCAGAATTGCTTCGCCTCTCTGTCTCTTCATGCTTCGGGAATATCAAGTTTCAAGATTGCCTCCTCTTGAGATTACGATATCTAATGGCTCAGATTCACTTGTTCAATCTGACAGCTCAGGTTTGCGTCGGATGATCGAACGAATGATATTTCACTTCAACTTTCTGGTGCTTCAGGGTTCATAAATCTCAAGTCTCAAACCTTGATAGGTTTTCTCTCCTGTGTGTGCAAAGTATTAAGTCTCATGCACCTTACACAAATCAGATGGTTGTTGACCCTTTGCTCTATGATCCAACGACCATTGTCTCTCCTCCTCCTGAGCTCCCGATTTATTCTGACTTATTATATTTATGAGTCTCCAAAGGTTTCGAACCTTTGTTCTTCCTACGAGTTCGACTCTTGGATCTCGTCAACACTTCTAAAAATTGTTATCCCTTCTAAGATTGATCCTTAAAGGATTCTAACTTCCCACGCACTCCTTGCATTCTCGGGATTTTAATAACTCAGATCGATGGATTTCTTGAAAAGAAATTCTTCTCGCCCACCTGAAATTCCTCTATTCTAGTTCTTCAACGCTTGGTCGCTTCTTGACGATGTGCACTCCTTGCACCTAGTCTAATTTTCCTTTGTTCTCTTTGAACTCCTCTGAGTCAATCCAAGACTCAATCAATACACTCCTTGCATTTGAATTTCACACCTTGCATATGGGTTTTAGAAGAGAAACAATTGAAACTTATCTAGTTTTTTCACGAACTCATATGACCAACTCTTGAACAATCACACATGAACGAAATGAACTGAATCACATACACGCAGAATATAACATTCAATCAATCACACATTCAAATGAGCATAGTCCAAGGATTTGGGAAACTTTTTTCTATTTTATTCATTCATGAAACAAATTACATAATTTTGTAGTTCTCCACTCCGTCTTTCTTCTACTATATTCTTCTTTTCTGATCTCTATCTCATAATCTGCCTAATAATTTTGCAATACAACAACAGACTATCTAAGGACTAGTTCCATGATCTCTCGTCGTCCTGTGTGCAACCTATCCTATCAACTCTTAGCGGTTACCTACTTTGTCCTATTACAATAACTAACATTTATTGTCAGATAAGAGTCAACACTCCATATTTGCAACCCCTTACGGTCCTATACGACTTTACAAACACAACATATTTAAAAATGTTGTTTCCAAAATATCTCAACAACTCGATTTACTCTTGAGTTAATTGTTGATTTGAACTATGTCATGCTGAGATGTCGTCTCTTTGCCTCCATGCTTGCATCTTTGACTTTGAAGGCGATTCTAATGCATCATACTCCTCTAGTTAAAATTTTCATGGACTATTGTCCATGAGCTCCTGCATTGTTTTTCCACACTTCAAAATATCAAGTTTTGTGACCCAACTTGCATCTTCCATTGGATGATATTTCCACTTCACTAAATACTCAGGATATGTCTTCATCCTGGTCTTCTTTCCATCTCTTTGTTCAATGATTTTCTCCATCTAAGGTTTTTCTTCTATGGAAAATTGTTCTTCCCACTAAACTTATTTTTGATCATCTGATTCTCCTGCCTCATCTCTCCTGTAAGGATATAGGTCTGCAACATTGAATATCAGTGATATCCTAACATTGTCTGGCAACTCAATTTCATAAGCATTGGCTGCAAATTTTCTAATAATCTTGCATGGTCCTATCTTCTTCATCTTGAACTTGTTATGTGTTCCCCTTGGAAACCTCTATTTTCTCAAATGAGCTAAAATTTCATCTCCAACTTAGAATTGAACTTCTCTCCTCTTTTGATCAACTATGTTATTGTATTTATGGTTGTTTTCTTGTAGTTGCTCTCTTATTATACCATGGATTTTCTGCATTTATGTTGCAAAATCCTTTGCTCCAACACTTCTGAGCTCATCTTGATTCAGATCTCTCAACTCTGTAATCCCTCTTGGTTGTATACCATACACAATTTCAAATGGACTTTTCCATGTGCTCCTATTCACTGAATTGTTGAATGAAAATTCTGATTGTGCCAAAATCTGATCCCATTAACGACCTTGCTCAATGACTAAACTTCTCAACAAGTTTCCCAAACTCCTATTTACTACTTCAGTCTATCCATCTGTCTAAGGGTGATATGTTGAACTAAAGGACAAGTTTTTCCCCAGCCTCTTCCATAGAGTCCTCCAAAAATGTCCTACAAATTTGGTATCCCTGTCTGAGACTATGCTCCTAGGAAATCAATGTAGTCTCACTACTTCTCTAAAAAAAAAATTGGTTGTGTGTGTAGCATCATTTTTTTTCTAGCATGGTAAGAAATGTGCCATTTTTGAAAATCTGTCCACCACAACAAATATGGAATCGCTCCCTTTCTGATTTCTAGGCAATCCCAAAACAAAATCCATATTGATTGCATCCCACGGCCTCTCTGGAATTGGTAAAGGTTGATACAAACCAATGTTCTGTTGTCTCCCTTTTGCATAATGACAAATTCTACACTTGTTCACAAAAAATTTCACCTCTGCTCTTATTCTCAGCCAATAATATGAATTTCTCAGTTGTGCAAATGTCTTATCATGACCAAAAAATGTCCAGCTAAACCTCCACTATGTTTCTCTTTTAGAAGGTTATCTATCATTGAGCATTTTTGTATGCATAATTGGCTTCCCTTGAATAATAATCCGTCCTGAATAAAATATTTGATCCATTGGCTTCTGTCTCCAAGCAAAGGATTCTTACATGCCTCATAATCTTCCTTAAAATCTACATCTTCTCTATACATCTCCTTGAGGTGTTCAAACCCTAAGGTATCCACTTGGAATTCTTGTACAATCAAACTCCTCATGCTCAAAGCATCTTCAACTTTGTTAGCAGTTCCAACAACATGTTTGATAACAAAAGTAAAATTCTGCATAAATTCTACCCATTTAGCATGTCTTTGATTCAACTTTTATTGCCTAGTAATAAACTGTAAAGCTTGATTATCACTGTACAAGACAAATTCTTTAGGAATTATATATTGCCTCCACTTCTTCAAAGCTTGAATTACTGCATAAAATTCTTTATCATATGTGGAATACTTCTTCTTGGTTTCATTCAACTTCTCACTGAAATAAGAAACTAGCATGTTATCTTGACTCAAGACTGCTCCAATAGCTAATCCACTTGCATCGCATCTCACTTGAAATGTTTTTCCAAAATCTGGCAAGACCAAAATTTATTGTTTTGTAATCTTCTCCTTCAACAATTTGAAACTTTTTTCATCTTCCTTTGTCCAATTAAAAGACTTGTGTTTCTTCTTCACAGTGTCCAGCATGGGTGTACATATACCACTGAAATTTCTGATAAACTTTCTATAAAAACTCGCTAACCCATGAAAAATTCTTACCTCAAATATGTTGTTTGGTGATGGCCATTCTTTGATTGCTCTCACCTTTTCTAGATCCATCTTCAATTCTTTGAAGAAATCACAAAACCCAAATATATGAGTTCCTTCTTCATAAAAGAGTTTTTCTTCAAGATTATCAACAATTTCTCTTGCTGCAACTTTTCCATCACTGATGTCAAATGTCTTAAGTGTTCTCCTTTTGTCTTACTGAAGATTAGTATGTCATCCAAATATACTATGACAAATTTACCTATGAAGTCTTTCAATGCTTCATTCATTAATCTCATAAATGTGCTTGGTGCCTTTTTCAACCCAAATGGCATGACCAACCATTCAAACAATCCTTCGTTTGTCTTGAATGTTGTTTTCCATTCATATCCCTCTCTCATTCTTATTTGATGATATCCACTCTTCAAGTCTATCTTGGAAAAATATATTGCTCCACTCAAACAACCCATCTTCAAGTCTTCAAGTCTATCTTGGAAAAATATCTTGGAAAAATATCTTGCTCCACTTAAACAAGGAATGGATTGATGATTCCATTGTGCATCCAGTTTTTTTATGGTCAAACGATTATGTCTCTCATTAATTGCACGCATACGGGACTGCAAATTTTCTTATTTTCTTAATTTATATTAAATTCACACAGTTTTATTAAATGGTGGTGGTTGCATTTAACCTTGATATAAGTATATTGTGCATTCAATCCTAATTGGTATTAGTTAAGTCTTGCCAACCCTTGAACATTTATTAAGTCTTAAATGTGGTTAATTTCATAATTAAATAAGTATCCTTGTTGATTACAAATTATAGTAAGTACATTGCACAATTTTTTTTAATGTAGGGGTCGGTACAGAACATATGTACAAGTCACTTTATAAAAGATGTGGATGTATTGGAAATTTAAGGAAGGGCATCTTTAAAAGAGATTATTAATTTGCTTATAAAATGTTACTGTTGTTTTGAACAATGGAATGAGTATCCTAACAATGTCGTGGTCATGATTGGACATATTACATGGTATCCTTATAAACATTGTGGTTAGCACAAGAACATTTATGTAATCCTTGTTGGTTAAGTTCCTTGATTTTAGATATTGGGCAGGAACTACATTGACGACCTCAAGGGTTGATCCCTTCATAATTATTTCATTGCGCAGATATACAAGTTGAAAATTCTTTTCACCTTTGTACAAGATTAAAGTCCCTCATCTTAATACTTTTAGTCTAGAACCTTCTTATTAATCAAGTAAGTTATCGATTAAAATTATGGACTGTGGAATCTTGCAAGTAGTTAAGATTGCATCACTTTATTTCCTTATCTAATTGGGCGTTGTCTTATCACTCCAAGCTTGATGAGCTAATCTTCCTTTCCTTGTTAGGTGTCGATATTCTTCATTGACTCTTGATTGCATTGTTATTTATTTCAGTAATGAGTAGCGGGGGACGTGGTTACCTTGCGTTGTGTTTCTTTATGATGTCGTCGAGTCAGGTTGCTAGGATTTGTTCATTTCCTTTGCTCTCCAAAAAAGGATAATAATAATAATAATAATAAAAACAAAACAAAAAAATTGCATGTTGTGTATCGATGTTGTGTCGTAGCAATTGGGTTTGTTACATAAACAACCATGTAGGGCATAAGAAAAAGATGCTTAAGTAATTGGATTTTGGGATTTTCAGTGGAAATATGTAAATGTATTTATTAATTCAAAATTTGTTTATTAAATTGGTTGGTTGCATGTTTATTATTGGGAAAAAAGTGTTCATTCTTCTAATAATTGTTTGGTATGAAGTTTGAACATATTAAATGCATTGTGTTACTAATACTATCGATGTAACGTTCAATATTTTTACTATTGTTGGGTATGTCTTATATTCTTTGCAATATTGGCCCTATGTACTGTACACTCATATGGGAGAAAGGTGGGGAGAATTTCCCACCCCCCCCCCCCCCNCATAAGGGGGTTCGGGGGTGGATCCCACGGGGAAAAAAAAATGTGTCCATTGTTAGCAGTTTTTCGACACATGGTTTTTCTAATTATGGTTGTTCACTAATCCAAGTCAATGGATTAGGGATTTTGGATATATATATATATATTGTAAACAATGAAGGAATATGATGAATACAAGAATTAGAGGTCAATCTCTAAACAAGTTGTTGGTTTCCCAATTTGAGTTTCCAGGGTAAAATATATGTCTAATGTGTATGGGTGCCATTATGTATTTTTTGTTTTTATTAAGAGTATGTTTGCAGTAACTAATTGTACAAGGTTAAATTTACAAAAATTAGGAATATGATGAAGAGCAACATCTCCACCATCTACTATTTCACCCCACTATGATGTCAATTCGTGAGCTTTTTTCTAAATGAAAATATCTTGGAGAAGAAGCATATCGAGAATGGTTGAAAAATCCACCTATTCAATTCCCACTACATACTAAGTTGGTAAGGATATAAAGGTTGGTAAGGATGAGTTCTTGTGGGATACATAAGCCATTGAGGGAATGTTGTTAAATTCATTTCAATGAAACGAACTAGGGGTTGACGCTAATGCCATAGATAGCTTCCTCGAAATCCTGAAATCTTCTTCCACTGCCCCTCTCTTTGGTCAAGTACAGGGGTCAAATTCTACCCAGCTAGGGAAAACAATGTTAGTGTAAAACTTGAAATAAATGTATGGCATGTCAAATGTGTTTTTCTTGGGACTTTTAAAGTATCTAACCATTAAGTCCCCTGATTTTTTAAGGAATATTTTCACACAACTAAGGAAGAAAAGGGTTGATTTTATTCATGCTTAATGATAGTGTACATTTTTATTTCCCACTAATTGTAGGTTACTCAAAGATAAGGTACTTATGGGTGATAATGTCTTGCCCAATAGTTGTATAGAGGCAAATAAAATGCTAAAAATGTTGGGTGTTCAGTACATATCATACCATGCATGTATCAATGATTGTGTTCTATATAGAAATGAATATGAAAACAAAGAGATATGTCCAAAATGTGGGCATGACATGTACCATAAATAAATGAAAAGGGTCAGGAACATGGTCCTCCTCATAAGATATTGATGTGCTTGTTTATAATCCCAAGGATTCAAAGGCTCTTTGATTGTAAATAATTGACCATGTTGTAGGGGTAGCATACCTCACATAGAAGTGAGCTAGGAGTTATGTGAATCCCAACATATTCAATAGTCATGAATAATTTAGAGGATACATGGCCTGATAAATTCAAGGATGAAGTATGAAGCCTACGATTGACCATATATATGGATGGATGTATTTTGTACTCCATAAAAAACACTAACTATTATTTTTGGCCAGTGGTAGTGATCAATAAAAATATCCCCCCATGGTTTCTCGTGAAGAATGAACATCTTATGTTGGCTCTTATAGTCCCAGGTAGAAGACAAGTGAAGAGAATGGATGTCTACCTCCAACCATTGATCGATGAATTTAAGAAATTATGGGAAGGGATACTTGTATATGATGTATCAATACGCATCCCAATGGAGAGGTATTTTATGTTGTATGGCATATGTACATACACCATGCACAATTATCTGGGACTAGGAGTTTTCTCTAGTAAGAATTTTGATTGATTTTTTTATATCTGTAATTTTATTTGGCATACTTCATTTGGTGAAACAATATTTTTTACACTAACATGATCTATATATGATAACATTTCAAGTATTGCAACAAAAAGGTATCATGGATGTAAATGTTTTGGACCTTCTATAAAGTCTAGGTGGTCCAACCACCTACAAAAGTTGGTGTATGACTATTCGAGGGTATTCCTCCCAAAAGACCACCCTTATAGAAGAGTTTCATATGCTTTCAATGGTAAACCAAAGAGAACCTAGAAATCTGAAATAATGACACTAGCAGATTGGATTAGGGAATATGACACAGAGAAGAAAAGGAAATGGAATAATTTTGTGATTCAAATGGGGAACTTACGTTCGATGATCCTGAATTTTTTGACACCTATGTTGAGAAAATTCATATTGGGATGAAAAGGAAATCTGCATTTTATGAGCTTCCATATTGGGACCATCTTAAGATTGGCCACTTACTAGATCCCATGCATATATTCAAAAATGTTGCATCTTCTTTATGGAGAAACATATCATTGAATAAAAGTAACACATTGGATATTAGGAGAGATATTATTGTTTAAAATACTAAAAAGAGACATTGGCCAAGAAAAGAAACTAGAGGAGAGGTTGATCCCTCTTTCTTTTAAAGAAGGTGATGTACCATGGATTTTGAAGAAAGATGATCTTTCTATGGTGAAGGATGTTATATTGGTGTGAAGGAACCTTTTTTATATGGATCGACTCTACTATGTTGCTTCACTCTAGAAGGGAATTTGTCAGAGTTGAAATCATATGACTTTTTGAACCTTCTAAGGGTATGTATGTTGAATACATGATTCTTCTTCTATACTGACATTGGTAAAAATATGTTATGCACTCACAATTTAATGGAAATTAATGATGTGTGTGTCTATTTTGTAGTGTAATTAACCTTTTCTCATTCGTGGTTGTGTGAACCATGACTTCCCCCGAGACTTGTGATGTACCATATTGAAATTTTCTACATTTGTATGTTGGATCACATCAAGGGAGATTCATATAGCTAGCATTCCATAGTAGCATCGAGAGATAGATGAGACTGTTTGTATGTTTGAGAAGGAACTACCCATGAGTATTATGGACTTGCAATTCCATCTTCTAATTCACCTACCTCATGAATTTGAATAGCTAGGGTTCTCTCATATCATTGAATGTTCTTCTTAGATAGGTACATGAAAAAATTGAAGGGTTTTGTTCGAAAAAGGGAAAAAACAAAGGGATCTATGGGAGAGGGGTACATAGTATACGAGTCATTATATTATACCAGTGAATACATAAAGAGAATTGAAGACAAAGTAGGTACATTCATTTGGGATGACCATAAAGATGAGGACAAAAGGGAAGGGGAGATACTCCCAAAAGATTAGAAAAAGGTGATTAATGAAAAGTAAGTCATTTATATTCTGTCAATTTAATACAGAGAAATTGTTTACATTGAAGTTGATAATATATATTTCATCCCATGCTATTCACTTTGAATTGTTGTATACATCAACGAATTTAGAAATCGATGCCATCAATAAATTCATTATTTAAGTTGATAATATATATTTGATCTCGTGTTATTTGTTTTGAATTTTTTTATACAACATCGAATTTATAAATCGATGCCATCAATAAATTTGTTCGTTACAATGCAGAGGAAATGTGACCATGGGTTGTATTGTATGAAGAGAAAGGAAGGAAATGGGATAGTGATAGGAAATCATTTAGATGGTTGAATGGCAGAAGCATGCCTTATCCTAATCATTTAAATTAAAATATGTCAAAAATATGTCCCAATAGTTGGGTGGTTGACCAGATACAAGAGAAATATGTGGTGTTCATTCATAACTCATGTGGAGAAGATATGGATGCACTAAACATAGGGACTAGGTGAAAGAACTATGTAATAACCTCTCTGAGTACCACATTTTATTTATAACACTACACATTTGAATTATAACATGCATTGTGTTTTTATTAATGCTTCGGTTATTAGAGATATGACACTGTCCTTTGTTCGCATTTTTATAGGTGCATTTGTTCCCATCTATGTGGTAATATGTACATCATTTTCACATTGAGTATGTTGATGATGGACACATCACACAAGATTGTGGAGTGGAGGTCGAGTTTGACCAATCTGTTCATGCTAACCACCGTGATCAAAACCTAATAGAGGAGAAATTAAGTTACATTGGAAATATACAAGAGATCATGCAAGTGGACTTCTCATCATTTCAATGTGTTATTTTTTGTTGCAAGTGGTGGGATACCTTCGACTGGAGAAATGTAAAGGAAGATTGTGATATTGGGATAATATGTATTAACTCTAGAAAAATGTGGGTCAAAATTAAGGAGTCTTATGTTTTCCCAAAACATTGCAACCAAGTTTATTTTTACCTGGATTTGTTGGATGTGGTTTGTATTAAAGCATGATTCGAGATCTAAACATCTTTTTGAGAACAACAATGTTACAATGCTAATCGAGGAAGATAATTAGGGTGATGGCAACAAAGACTGATTTGTAAATGATTTGTTTGGGAATTTATATTGTGGATTTGTCATTTTATTATGAGTATCTATAATGACCAATTATGTTTTTTTTTTCTTCATTTTATAATTATGTTGGATACGAAAAGTTAACAACCATTTACAACCACCATATTGAAAATACATTAAATAATACAAGCATAAGATGTTGTCTTGATATATTGTTATTATCATATTTATTGTTTATTATAACAAATTTATGTTGTATTTTGTTAACATATGTTTATGTTAACCTTTGAATGACTAAGAATTAATTGATATGTCACAAAGTTGGTGACGTATAGTAGTAAAGACTTATTTTAACTTACATATTTTTTTAAATGAAGATATTTAAAAATCAAACCTCAAAATTTGTATTGTTTGAAAAAATCAAAATTCAACTAAATGTACACTTACTTTGATGGAACTTCCAAGGACAATTCCAAAAAAATAACTTCGTTCAACATCTATGTGTTCTGTAATCACACTTGTAGTGTTGGCATTACCAACTTTGATGACATTCCCAACCTTAACTAGTGCAACTATCATGGTATTCACCTATTTCACTCCATCTTTTAGTTTTGAAATAATATAAAATTATATTAACCATTCTTTTTACATTATCCTTGAAATAAGTGTCAATATAGGAAGGACATGAGAATTCTAAAAGAGTTGTTTTCTAGAGCCTAGTTAGAATTAAGGAAATTTTTAATGTTCCATACTTATCTAAAAGTATAGAAACCTTTGTCAATTTTACTCATTATTAAAATATTAGTTATAAAATGTTGGGTGATATTCTTTTTTAATAGAAGATTCATAAAGTTAGTGTTAGAGTTAAAAAGTGTGAAACCATTTCAACGAAAGTGTATAGATCAAAATGTATCATTATTCTCTACATTTAGTATTTTAAATTTAATTGAATAAATTGCATATATTATAATAGTTGGATAATATAAATTAATATAATCTTTGGAAAATTAAATATTAATAAAATAAAATAATTGTGATTTTAGTAAACAAATATATTATAACTTTGTCTTGTAATATTTGAATAATAAAAATTGAAAAAATAGCATTATTATTGCATCGTCATTGTTATTATTAGTGAATAATTATGTTATAATATTATTATTATAATATATGAAAAAGGCATAATTATTCAAATCAAAATAATTCAACTCATCATATTTAAGTATTTTTGTTTCTAAACATGTTTAATCAACATATTGTATCATTTTGAATAACAAACAATTCACCTTGAAGTATAGTGAAACATTTTATGGCATTAATGGTTATAAACTTTTGTAATCACAATCCAAATTAAATGATTTCATAAAAGTAAAGTTAAACATTATATGGAAACTATAAATTTAAATGAGTGACACTTCTCAAATTTCACTTAAAAATAAATAAATCATTAACAATGTTCATCATTGGCATACTCATAATACATTTTATAAATCAAACGATAACAACCAAAACATTATATGAAAAACATACTATACATGAGCGATATGCATATGAATATACATGTCAAACATACATCTCAACAAAATATGCAATAAACATGTCATATATACATCTCAAGTCAAATATAAAGTAATAAATATACATGTCAATCAATATCATTACTATCTAAGTCCATCATTAGAGTCAGGTGCATCAATGTCTTTGATACCAGAGGCAGAGCCTCTATCAAGACCAGATATGTTAGAAATAAATGTCGACATAAGTGCACCATCAAATGTCTCTCTATCAAGATCATCAATATGTGTAGCAATACCTAATGTGAACATAGTGTCCAAAGCATCAAAATATTGTGACACATGTGGAGGAGAAGGACAAGGATCGATGGATGGTTACACAAGTGGAGGAGGAGGAGGAGGATCAGTGGAATATGGTGACGCATGTGGAGGAAAAATGGTAAGAGGAGAAGGATCGAACGTGGAGTCTGGTTCAAACACATTTGGAGGGGAAGCAAGAGGAGGAGGAGGAAGAGGATCGGATGTGGATACAAGTTTAGACACATGTGGAGGAGAAGCAGCAGGAGGAGGAGGACCATGTGGTGGAGTAGAGGATGTGGATGGCTTTGTTGATGATCTAGATGGAGTGGGATCATGAGAAGGAATCCTCAACCTCTTGATCAGGTTGATGAAAAAAAAAATATGACGCATCAAAAACATCATGTAACAAGAAAGACGACTCCATATCGTAGAGAGATCATGTACCTGTAATATGTATCTAACCGTTGTGGTTACCACTTTGTCACTGGTCATGATGACATAGTTGATCCACCACATATATCGATACTCTTTGATCCATCTTTCATGGCATGTGGAGTCTCTATACTAGAGGTTTTTCCTTTGCCTCCTCCATCACCTCATTCTATTGGGGAGGCCCATCCCTAACATATGTGCCAATATTTGCAAAGAAATAGATAATAATAATAAGATAATAGAAACAAAATGTTACGATAAATTGCATGTGCATTAAGTAAGATATAAAAGCATGCAACTAGATTTATCAAAACATAACAATAATATTACCTCTCTCATCTGGTGGATTAGCTGTTGTAAATCAAATGTTTGGAAATTGTCTCCAATATAGCCTTGCATATGGGTATTGTACAATATCAAGGACAATATTTTCCTTGCTAGCCAATAAATCACATACATCCATACTGATCAGAGAAATGGGAAACTCATGTAGGATCTTATTGGGCATCAACTACCCCCACATGTGAATACGTGCATCAAGCATAGGCATAGCAAGAAATTGGGGTATTATTGGTTGAGTGGCTTGAACCCTCTCAAAAAATAGGGTAAATAAGACAGGAATGGGAAGAATCTCTTCCCATGTAAAATGACACGATAGTGATCTAATACATGCCAAAATTGTCTCAAAAACTTATCTAACCACCTAATCAATCAGTGCCTCTACACTTAAATATCTACATAATAAAATGAAGAGAATCTAATGTGTTTCCCATAAAGATATATTGTGACAGTTCCAAGAGAATAACACATGAGAACCTAACCTCCTAGCTACCAAATGAATGTATCTACATCTAACCACCAGGAACCTGGAACTCCATAGAGGAAAAAACCTCCAAATGGACATATATTTGTACATATGTCAGTTGGGTCTCTTCTAGAATCCCATGCGATCACTTAGGGAATTGGGGAAAATCATCCCCCCTCTTATATAACCTAGTGATGAAATAAGCATCTTCCTCTATGGGATAATACCATAGATCGAGATCGTCTCTAAACCCCTATCACCCATGATCCCAATAACAGATCTATTATTGTAACAACAAAGAGTTCCCCCTAAGGGATGTACCCTCCTGATAAAAATTTAGGAGACCAACATCCATCAAAAGGTCATGTGTCGACTATGAAATAGGGTGAGGGAACAACTCCCTCTCCCTCTCCCTGGCTTCTCACTCACACACAAATGTGTGTGTCTCGACCTGCAGCTATTGGTGTTACTCCTCTTTTCATCATCGAATCTAATCACATAGAAATATTGTTATGCACACACACACACACACGCACACACACACACACACACACATATATAGATAAATAACTTGTATTTAAAAAATATGAAATTAATTTTTATTTTTTTTACAAAAAAAATCTAAAAAAGTAACTGGTGTGCCTAAACCAAAACATATGCCCCACTACTAGTGCTCTATATTAGACAAAATAACATCTTCATGTAGTGATGTTATTAATACACATCGGTGTGTCATGTTTATTGTCGCACCACCACGTATTTTAGTGGTGCATCCCATAAGATGCACTACACCGTTAAACTGTGAAATAATCGGCTCAATATGTTAATATATTTAGACACTTAAGAGTTGGTTCATATAAACTTATTATAATGTGTTGTTAGGTAAAAGTTTGTTTCTTTAATATGCATTTTTAGTTAGCTAATCTGATAGTCGCAATATGTTCCCAACATAGAGTGATCTTACAGATCATATTCTCCTCGATATTAATGGCTGCATTGATCCATGGCTTAGCACCCGATTGTTTCATGATATCTATTTAAATAGAATGGAGGGTCATTTGTCGATGATCGATTGTGAGAAACTCTCTTGTAAATATCTCTATAATTTTTTTCTTTTGCATTAATAAATTGCTTCAAGTGGCCATGTTGGTTGGGGCCGTGGGTATTTCCTCATAGGGGTTTTACCACGTCTAAACATCGGTGTGTTGATCTTTGATCTAGTTGTGTAATTTGTTATTGAAGGTGTTCATCCTTATTAGAATACCTATGATTTTGAACATGGTATCAGAGAACATTTGAAGACCCACTCTCGTTGTAGATCGAGATCTTGAAGCCATGTTGTCACGTATTCTTTTTCTACCATTTTTGTATATTTATGGGCTAAGAGGAGTATTCCATTGCATCCAGAGTGAATGTTTCAGTTTGGAACATTTTTTGTTTCACTCAAAAAGGTTTCAGTTTTCCAAAGATACGACCATTTTAGTTAGATCCGGAGGTATAAAGCCCGAATACGCCCTTTTTAAATTTTTGAAAAGATAATATTTCAACTTTATTTCATTTTTTCTATTTTTTGTTTCCAAGTTGCTACTCTTTTTTATCTATGTATACTCTTTTCCTTGCACTCTATTTGATCTCAGAAAATCAGAAACAGAGTAGAAAGTGTTTTCTTATCTACGTATGCTCTTTGCTGTGTGATCTCGGTAAATCAAAAACATAGGGAAAATTTGCATTTTCCAGGTAAGTTAATCGAGATCTAACCCTTGTTGTCATCGAGAAGTGAAATTATGTTCTTGTGAGAAAAGATTTTTTTATGAGCACACTCTCCAAGGCCATATTGCACAACAACAACACCCCCAATACTCCTTCTAAACAATATAATATGTTTTACACTAGCTCACTTGATTAAAAGTTGCTTTATTAAGTAAGAGGTCTTGAGTTCAAGTATTTTTTTTGGTTACTTTTTTTGAAAAATTATGTGCATCCATTATCAAGTGTATTTTAGTTAAATTATAAAAGTGAATCAATGTAAGTAGCTTTAATATTTTATTTTAAGTTATTTATTTTGCATGCAACTTTCGTTTATAAAGTAACTTCATTGTAAAAGTGATCCTTGCTTATTCTATAAAAGTGGATCACTTCATAAGAAACTTATTTGTAAAAGTGGGGTTATTAGAAGCAAGGGTATTACCATGTGGACCAACTTCTACTTGCCACATGTCTCTTTTGTTATTGTTTATGTATTTTTTCAAAAGGGAATAACTTTCACATCCAAAGTCTGTTTTTAATGTCAGTTTTTTTAAATGGCTGATTTTTCTGAGAGCATTCCATCCAAACCATTAGTTTCAAATTTTAAATCCATACCCTCTACATATTTACTATGGAGTCTCCCATTTATTTTTTTCTTACCAGTACTAGTTACTTCTCATCAAAATCACATATGCAGGATGTATTAAGAAGTAAAGGATTGTACCAGATTACCTTGGGAAAAGAACAATAAACCATTGATGATGAAAAGTATATCAAATGGGTTAATAGGAATTATGAAGCGTGTGGGCCAATCGAAATGTCCATCTCTCCTTATTTAAGGTTTCACCTTCAAGGACTTGATGCCCCCAATAAATGTTTGGAAAATCTTGTAGTTATGTTTGGTAAACACGATATTATTCAATTCCGCCTATTGGAAAATTAGTTAATGACTTTAAGTCCAAATGATTTTCCTTGTATTGAAGATTACTTGTCTAAGTTCAAAACACTTACACTTTTGTGTATAGAATGTGAACTAAATCTAAAGGAAGATCGATGCATATATGTTATTCTTCCTAATCTAGGTAGTGCATATTTTGTTTTTGTATCTACTTTTTATGCCACTATAGAAGTTCTAGGGAGTGCTTATAAACAACCCTTTCTTGAGTCCTTTTTTTATGCTCTAATTTCATATCACTATAAGCTTTTGCAACTTGGATTGATTAGCATTGTAGGTACATCCAAAAAATCCTTATTGGTCCAGCAGAAATATAAATCCAAGAATCCCAAGAACCAACATCTTCACCACAAAACAAGCAAAACAAGAATCGCAAACCCTCTCTACCTGCTTTTTCTCCTACTAGTGAAAAAGGTGCAAAGTCCAAAATTAAGAAGACTAGTGACAAACATTGAAACTTATGTGGGAAACATCGTCATGTGGAGTCTAAATGTTTTAATAAGATGGAATCTTTGAAAGTAGCGATGAGGAAGCACAACATCAGTATTGATTATTCTTCTTCTAACTATTCTTCTCATGGACATGCACTTTCTGCTTCTAGTTTTTCCTTCAATGCAACTTCTACTTCTTCTTTTGATGAGTGTCTTATTTATTCTAGAGCATCTTATCATATGGCTAGGGATAAATCCATATTTTTTGCTCTAAATTAATGTAACATCAAGAAAATATTTGTTGGTGATGATACCTCTCTTAGTGTTGTAGGTCTGGAACAGTTTAGGTAGATAATGGTCATTTTAATGATGTATTATGTGTTCCAAGTATTTCCTGCAACTTTCTATCAGTGTATCAATCATTCATTCAGGTGAAGGTAAAACTATAGAGTTTTCACCTCACCAAGTTGTAATCAAGGATCTAAAAGATCCTAAGCATGTTCTTGCAACTAGAATTGTTGATGATATTACCAGGTTGTTGAAGTTTGACAACTTTTTTTCATCATCTTTTCCATCAATTTGTGTTTATCATAGAAATGACTTGAGCAAACTTTGGCATCAGAAGTTTGGTCATATAAACTATCGCTCATTGCAACAAATATGTAATTAACATATGGTGACTAGTCTTCCTCTCGTTTCATGTAGAGATGGTGTTTGTATCAGTTGTGTTCTCATCAAACATTGTCAGGAAAATTTTGACAAGTGTGCCTCTTGGCATGCCTCGACCCCTTTGCAGCTTGTTCATAGTGACTTGTGTGGTCCACTTTATTCTCCTTTTTTTTCTAGTTGCAATTATTTCTTAATTTTCATTAATGACTTTTCTAGACACACTTGGGTTTAATTCTTAAAAATTAAGAGCAAAGTGTTTGACAAGTTTTTTCCCTACAAGTCCCTTGTAGAAAACGATGTGATCATCAACTTCAAAGTCTAAGAACAAATAATGGAGGTGAATATGTAAAAAATAATTTTAAAAGTTACTTCATTGCACAGGAAATCCAATTGCAACACACTATTCCATATACACCACAACAAAATGGTGTTGTTGAGATAAATAATTGCACTTTAAATTAAATAGCTAATTATATGATCCAATATAAAGGATTAAGTCTAAAGTATTGGGAAGAAGCCATTAACTATGAAAATTACATAGTATGTCACACTCCCAGAAAGGCTCTTAAAAATATAACATTGGAAGAAGCATGGAATAAACTTAAGTCAGATGTAAGTCACTTCCGTGTATTTGCCAAGGTAGCATGGATTCATATCCTTGATGAGAAAAGGAAAGATTTATAGCCTAAAAGTGAGAAGTATATTTTTTTTGGTTATTCTAAAGATGTCAAAAGTTATAGACTTCTTCAACCTCATTCAAATGAAATTATTATTTGAAGAGATGTTAAATTTTATGAAAATGTCTTGTCCTACAAGCCTAATCCATTGTTTGTGCCTTCTTCGGCCTGCAATCCATCTTCAATGTTTATGCCTTATTTTGTTCCTATTTTTGTTTCGTATTCTTCAAATGATGACAGTGAGGATGGAAATCCACCTCCTCATACTCACCTTCTTCCAGATGAGTCCAATGAACATGAACCTACACTAGAATGATCACTTCCTAGATGGGTCTGTTCAACATGAGAAGAAATTGGTGATCTTGTTGGTGATCCCTCAGATGAGCGTCAGAATCGTTCACAATTCCAATGAGACTCTTCTCTTTTGGCTCAATTTTTAGAGACTCGTGATCTAGAGACATTTGTAGAAGCTTCAGGTCATCCAGATTGGGATACAACAATGAATGGATTTTCTTTCTTTGGTGGCCAACGATACTTGGGATCTTGTACCTCTTCCAAAAGGAAGAAAACTTGTCAAATGTAAATGGGTCTATAGAAATAAGTATGTATTAGATGGAATTGTTGAAAGACACGAGGCTTGGTTAGTTGTAAAATGGTTCTCTCAAGTTTATGGCATTGACTATAATGAAACGTTTTCCCCTATAGCTAAAATGAATTCCATTTGACTTGTTATAGCCCTTATAGCCTCGCATAAATGGGAGGTCTATTAGATGGATGTCAAATCCACCTTCTTGCATGGAGATTTGTAAGACGAAATAAACATGAAACAACCTCCTAGCTATGTCCAGAATGACTCTAGCCTTATTTGTCACCTTAAGAAATATATTTATGGTCTTAAGAAAGCTCCCCGACCTTGGTATGCCAAAATGGACATCTTTCTTCTTGACACCAAATTTTCTAGATGCCATTATGATCCTAATGTATATACCAAGAAAGTAGGAATCCATCTCATAATATGTGTTCTTTATGTTGATTATATTATCCTCATTGGTAGTGACCCTAAAGTTTTAAACCATGTGAAAACCATCCTTGAGAAGAAATTTGAAATGACTGACTTAGGATATTTTCACTATTTCCTTGGCCTCCAAGTTTTGCAAACCAAGGAAGGAATTTTTCTTTCCCAGTTTAAGTATTATTGTGACCTTCTTCATCACTTTCATATGGAAGATTCAAAACCAGCCCCTTCTCCCTTCTAGTATGGAGTCAAACTTGTTTCCACTTGCACTTCTCCTGAAGTTGATGCCACCTTGTACCATCAATTAGTTGGTAGCCTCTTATACTTGACTCATACCAATCCTAATATTTCCTTTGCAATTGGACTTGTTGCTTGGTATATGAAAACACCCCATGAAATCCATTGGAAAGTAGCTAAAAGAACACTTCAGTACAATTGGGGTACATTTCAGTTCAGGATACATTACAATTCAGGGGGGACTCATTTATTGGTTGGTTTCACTGATTTAGATTGGGTCGGTGACCCTAATTATAGAAAGTCTACTGCAGGTTATGTTTTCCTCCTTGGTTTACGACATGTCACTTGGGCCTATAATAAACAACAGGCTATTGCTATTTCTTCAACAGAATCAGAGTACCAAGTAGTGGTTAATGCAATTCAAGAAGTCTTGTGGCTTCAACAGATCCTTTCAGAGTTTGGATTCCAGCAACAACATATGAAAACCCTTTAGTGTGACAACCAAAGTTCCATTAAGATCACCAAATACCCAGTTCAACATCAACGTAGAAACACATCGGGATACACATGCACTTCATCCTAAATCTCATTCATGATCGAGTTATTGAAGTGAATTTTTCCCTATAGAAGATCAAATTGCAAAAAAATTTACAAAGTCTCTTACAGAATCAAAGTTTTCCAAACTTCAATCTATGTTAGTAGTTCATGAAGTTGGAATTAAGGGGGGGTAGGATTTAATGCCACGTTTATTCTCCTATTGTGTCACTTTTGTAAATCCTTCAATCATATCCCAAGTTGCTCTTAAGGGGGGATGTTAGGATATTTAGACACTTAGGAGTTAGTTAAGATGAAATTGGTCTAATGTGTCATTAGGTAAAAGTGTGTTTCTTTTGTATGCATTTGTAGTTAGGTAATCTAATAGTCACTATAGTTTCCCAACATAGAGTGATCCAACTGATCATATTCTCCTCGATCTTAATGATTGCATTGATTCGTGTATTAACACCTGATTGGTCCATGATCTCTATTTAAAGATCATGGAGAGTCATTTTATGATGATCAATTGTGAGAAATTTTCTTGTAAATATATTTGTAATATTTTTCTTTTGCATTAATAAATTGCTCCAAGTGGACATGTTGGTTGGGGTCATGAATTTTTCCCCACAGGGGTTTTACCGCATAAAAGCATTGGTGTGTTGATATTTGATGTAGTTGTGTGAGTGGTTACTAAAGGTGTTCCTCTTCTGTTGGAATACCTATGTTTTTTAACACATTGTCGTGCTCTTTACAACATCAATGTGTTGTTTATACCTAAATGCACCACTACGTTAAATTGTTTCATCACAACTTAACTGGTGTGATGTGTTAATATGAACGCACTAGTGCAACCATGTTATTATAGCACCAGAATTATGTTTCGCGATATGTTTTCTTGTATAGAGGATAGGTAATGGGGTGTCCAATGAAATGCCCCAGCACATGAAATAGCACAATATTTTCTCAGTGTAGTGATTTTAACCACACCGATTCATTTTGTTAACAAATATGTACTGCAACACTAAACTTTATGGCACGCAAAATTGTCGATGCACTTTTTTAAACTAAAATCATCGGTGCACAAGTTTTACTAGAGCACCAACATGATGTCTAGCGGCATGTTGTATTACTAACACATTGGTAATGGGGCCTTACAGAAGATGAACCATGATTCTTATTTTTCAAAACATGTTATGGTGCATACTGTTAGCGTTTATGCACTCGTACTCCATGCTTATTTTTTCATCGCCATGTATTGCGGTGGTATGTTGAATAAGATGCAATGCTCTGATAGATTATGAAAAATTCATCCCAGTGTCATTTTCTTTATAGCACCAATGAGTTAGATGGACATATAGGCACCTCTAGGTTAAATTTATTTATCGCAATTGAAGCAGTGTGATGTGTTACAATTAATGCATTGGTGATACCATGATATTGGAGCACCAACATTTTGTTTAACGATGCATTTTAAAGTATAGAGCACCGAGAACGGGGCATCCAATGAGACGCCCTGCTAAATGATTGCATAAAAAACACTGGTGCATTTGGTTAAAATGATTGCACTGCTTCATTAAATTTTATATATAATTAAGTTAGCGGTGTGCTTAATTAAGTGAAATACATTGATTTTAGGGATAAACCAATTACATGTTGGTTGCAGGGCATTCCAAAGGATGCACCGCTTTGTTTTTAAATTTATTGCAGTGCTCTTCCTTGAATGGAACCGATGCACATGTTTATACTAGACGAACCAAGGGTGGTTCTTACTATGAATTTAATATACGATGCACCACCTTAAGGAAAACCGAAGCGTTCAGGCACACTGTGCAAAAAAAATTGAAAAAATGTCAAATTTCAAGATAAATTCAAATTTTAATTGGATGAAAATGAAAATAGGAAGGTAATAAACAATTTACCTGGCCTCTTATGTCTCGAGGAGTCATGGTTTCACTGTTGAGAGGAAATTAAAATTCATGGTAATTTCCAAAATTTGGAAATGTGTGGAATCTATCAATGGAGCTATCCAACTCATTGTAGAGAACGAGAAATAGGGCATCTTTGGAAGGAGGGTGAGCATTGGTGCTTTCTTGAGAGTTTGGAAGCACATGATGCACTATAACATTGAAAATTAGTTTGGTAATTGTTTTTATTACCCTAGCATAGTGTGTTTGACGACACAAATGCACACCTGTGTGTAATGTTCAAAGACAGTGGTGTGCATTATTCAATGCATGGGGGATTAAAATAGGGGATGTTACATGAAGAAAGAACACAAACAAATGTAGGAACAACACAAACAAATGCAAGAACAAAACAAGAATATGAAATAAGAAAACACATGACTGAAGGTCAACCAGACGACATCCTTCTTGTAAACAGATTATCATAAATTTAAAGAGACAAAGAAAAGCCTTGAAGCATCCACTGAACAAGCAGCCTCCATGAACAATATACTCAGTAATTTTCCTTCCCATTTTGCAGAGACATGTAGTAAAATAAATGTGCAACAAGCACTTTTAAAATACTTGACTTACAAAAGGACCATCACAACTAGCTACAACACCTTGGATGCACTAATTAATAAAATCGATAGGGAAAGGAAGGTCAAGAAAAAGCTTGGGAAATAGGAAAGATAGTGGTTCATAGAAGGAAAAAAGGCTCATCTTGAAGCAAGGAGTGCAACAAACCACATGACCCAAGTGATCTGGAAAGTAAAATGGTTAAAACAACAATTTGACCCCAACCTAGCAGAAGTATAGAATGCTCCCCTCATGGAAAAACTCTACTATATAGCATAGATGAAATCGTTGGGAGTACAAGCTCAATGCATAATTGAGGAGTGGCAGGCCTTCAACCAATGACTCCAACAAGTGGCACCACAAAATTATAGTACAACTCTAAGTCCACCATAGATTCAACCACTTCCTCGACCGCATTCTGCACCAGTTTCTACTCCAAGGCATCCATTCCAATTTTTTAGTCTAAGTGCATCATAATCCAATCTTCCATCCCCCAAGGCCGCAACCAGCAACATGAGCTACAGAGATCAAATGACACACTTGGCTAGAAACTATTCTTAAATAACATGTTATCCATCCACTACTGTCAAAAGAACCTAATATTCAAATTGATCAACATCCAATAGCATCAAGCACAATACCTCTTACAGATGACACCACCAAAATTGGTTAGCAATTAACTAGTTTTGAAAGCAACCATTAAATTTCTTGTAATCAAACTTTTTTTTTTTTAATTATCAGTCCACATATCCTTCTTCTTAGATATGATGGAGTATTTGAGGTGGGGGGATATGTTGGAGAGGCTAGTAGACTTTGTCGACTAGACTTGATAGTCGACTAGATTAAAATAGTAGTTGAATGAGAATGTATTTGAGTCTTTAAGTCAGTCATCCTTCCAATCGAGTCAACCGATTGAGGTAGTTAAGTAGTTGTAACTACCTCATAACTGAAAGATGAGTATTAATATGATCATGCATGTAACGGAGAATATTAATAATAGATAGTATATTTTGTGGTGATATAATATAAAGTTCTTATTGTTGGTCTCCCACTTACTTGTGTTCTTTTCTCCCTCTTCTATGTGTGTGATGTACATTACTATATAATTATTGTGTATTACTTTGTGTAAAGACTATTGGTAACACTTGCATACAAATCCCTAGGTTACAACAATGTGCATCCCATTCCTTGTCATATTTCCTACTCATATAGAGTCATTATTAAATATTGCATTAACATGCTAGTAAACATGTGAAACAACAATGGAGAAATTTCCTCACATATGCAAATGAGATCATGAAGAAACCTCTATGGAAAGAAAATTCCTTGAATCTTTTATAGAGATTCACAAGATAAAAATCAATCCAAAACTAGAGTGCCTAAATGTAAATGCATTCATTTCAATATTTTTTTCATTGTGTTTTATGCAAACTAAGAGTTAGAACACTTATAATTTTTCAACTTTTAATCTTTTGTTTTTACCTCTTAAAAATAAAATTTTACTAGAAAGCAAAAAACTTAGGAACCTACCTTTTTTAAAATAAATTCATTGGTCATTATATATTAATAAAGCGCTTACAATAACACATGTTGATGAGTTGCACTATTTGATCAAAGGGTTATTGTGGTCTCCGAAATATAAAAGCCACCCGAATTTTAAAAGAAAAGCTTTAATGGACACTTCGGAGCTTTGTGCTTCGGGAGTTTCAAGAAATCTAAAACACAAAAACCTCAAATCTACGAAGTTCTGAAGATTTTTCCTAGTGACAATTTCTAAAAGGACTTATAGATGAGTCATAGGACATGTGTCTTCTAATCTTTTTGGGGATGACACATGGCACTTATTTTTAACATTTGTGTCATATTATTCGCTCGATTTCAACTGACACATGTCACTCCTTTTTTGGCACGTCACCAAGAATATTGTCATCTCTGCCACGTCACTCTGGGAGATTTCCCTTCAGGAGTTTAAACAAAGATTGATTTCACAAAATGTCGAAGTATCAAAGCGTCGAAGTAATGAATATTACAAGAAAGTAAAGTGTTTTAAAGAGTTAATAAAACATTTAATAACTTTAATTAATCACTCTGTAGTTTCGGGCTTCGGGATATTTCTCTTGTGCTACATCCAAAACTCCTGAATGTTGAACCACTGAAATATGAAAAACACTTTCAAAACTAATGAACTCTCAGAGCTCCAAAGCTTCGGAGTTATGAAGCCCTGAAATACATATAACGGTTCGAACGACTACTACGGGAATTCGGCCTTCGAAGGATTTCTATCATACTTCATTCAAAATCCACGAATACTGAACTTATGAAATACTTAAGGCTAATACAACGTTTTAAAACATGATTAATTAAAACATAAAAACAATTAATTAGAAATTAACTTTTCTGGCAATTCAACCTTTGGGAAATTTATGCCCTATCACATTCAAAACCTCCGAACGTCGAACAAAAAAAGTATTAATGTCATTTATGATTCGCTAAATTTAACGATTTGAATAAATATTTTGAATCGCCAGGTAATAAATTCCATTAGATGTTTAATCATTTCTTTGTCAGTAAATCTACATGAAGATTGCTAGAATTTATGAATAAAACATTTCAAATTTCAAGTCATTCTACCCTTTGCAATTAGAATTTTTCTTGCGGTATAGAGCTTACAGACTTCTCTTGTTACAGGAAGGATAATTTCATTTCCCACAAGATTATGGCGCCACACAAAGATGGGAAGAAGCAAGATGCATCAGTTGATGATTCTAATCCAAACACAGATGTTCTATCAGACACAACTCCACGACTTATGGATACCATTAAGTCATGGAAGCAGGTTTATGATATCTTAGAGAATGAAATTATTAATTGTCTGAACCATTCTACCGAGGAAGATGACGAGTCCTTCTCATCCAAGCTCAGATTGGTAGCACAGTCGGAATTGCAAAATATTGTTGCATGACCCAAGATTTTACCCTACAATGATATGATAAGTTGGGCTATGGATCACGTCGACATTCAAACTAGAATCATTATAATCCATCAGAATACCTTCGTCAGATCTTTTCGACCTGAGAACCTACAAGTAATGTATAAATTTTCTTCTACACCCAAATATACTTACAATGCAGCATTTCTCCTCGATTTTGAGAGAAAATAATGCACTCAATATGATAGAAATGGCCATGATATAATCAAGTCATGGTGGGGACATCCGGATAAATTCAAAATCAGCACTCATGGTATGCATTCCATGGATTCCTTGGATGCTCATATATTATATATAGCCATGATGATTTGTTGTCTATTTTGGAAAAAGAACCCTATGCATTTCTCAGTTGAGTGGGTAGCTATAATGAATGAAGTAGCAGAGGGTTATACCTTCAATTGGGTTAAAATGTTGTCTGATAACCCAGATAAAAAAATTGATGAGTACCAATCATTGAAATCAAAATGGCAATCTGCTCATTTTTACATGTCTTCATATATCATGGATGACATTTTCTTCATGAACCCATTCCCCCTAATGAACTGGAGTTGGACCCTGGCTAGTTATGAGCCGATACATTTATACCACTCCAAACTATGGGAAGAAAATTCCAAATATTTCCTTTAAGAAATATTTCACAACGTAGTGGAACCTATTAATATAGCTATCTATGGCCAACCTCCGCCCAGGATTTCAGAGAATATTATGGGAAACTTAGGCACATTTGCAGACTGATATATTGAGGAGAAATTCTCCTACATTAGAGTTTTTGTTTGTTTCATTCCCCCTCATGCCCTTCCACAATTTTTACCTGGTAGGCTGGTGTGCAGAGAAGTGGCATACCAAACAGTAGCAGGAGGTATCACCAAGGAATTGAAAGAGGCTCAGAAAAAGGTATGGCCAACTTTTCCCATTCAAGTTGGTATGTTTACATTGTTAAATTTTGGTCATACCAAAGTTGAGGTTGCAGCCCTAGAAGATGTCAAATTAGTTGACATCAAATTCAAGAGACATTATCCACATAAAGTTGTAGAGAATCATTTGTCTCAATACAACATGAAAAGATACATCCACAAGGAGTTTCCTTATGATGATATTTTCAGGGTAGATAGATCCTATGAAGCAGTTCAAAGTAGGTTCCAGACTCAGCCTCCTGACCAACAGGTTGGTTTCCTCAGCTTCCAAAGGCATAGATGAAATAGTTTTCCTAAGATATTACAAGGAGATTCAAGGCCCATGCCATCTTCATAGGAAGATAAATCCATAGAATATTAGCCAAGTTGTGCCACTAAAAACAAAGTTGAAGAAGTTTTGAAGAGTACATATGGGTTGTTTAAAGAGATAAAAACACCATTGGTAGACCTAAATGATCAACAAATACTCAGTTTGAATATTTCATGAACTAGGGACAATTTTTTCCCCATTCAACACCAGTTGCTTCTGCTGGCACCCCAATCACAACAGGTCCTGAAAGCTCCACAACAATTATCTCTCCTATTCCCTCATTAACCCCTTTAGTGACCAGTTTCGGAACTCCTAGTTCAGAGCTTGTTCATGTAAATGAAATTACTCCTATCTTTCTTGAAGAAATTCCTCCCTCAAGTTTCTTTTTCAACAATAAATGGAAAGCTATTGTAAAGAGAGAATCTCAACAAAAATATGGAGTAGTCACTAAAAGGAAAAAAGTAGTGTATGATGGGAAATACCAAGATGATCCTGATTTTGCAAAGGAGGTTGCAGATTCACTAGGGGATTTTTCCACTGCCAGCCAATGGTCAGTGGACAATCTGACCAAACAATTGAAACAAAAATCTCTCTTGGTGGAACAATTGCAGAAGGAAATACATAGTACATAACAGATTGTCAGAAGCAGAATGAATCAAGACATAGAACAAATCAAGTTAAACTATCAACATCGGATGAAGCAGTTACAGGATAAAATCAAGCTAATTTACCAGAGTTTCCAAACCAACAGACACATGATCACTCAGCGGGATAGTTTGATAGAACAATTTTAGGCCAAATTGGCCCTAACAGAGAACACAACAATAGACATCACTACTTTCAAATCATAGGCATCTAAAATCAATGAGAAGCTAGAAGTTGTCCAAATATCAAAAGGTAGATACTATTCAGAAATACTATCAAGCAATAAATAACTCTCTAAAAAGTATTTATGAGAAAGAAAAATATGTTTGTGTGGCTAGATCCAAGTGTCAGGATTTCATCATATGGAGGTAGAAAGCCAGTATCTTGGATCTCACCCCTTTCTCACAATATGAACAAGTGAAGGGTGAAATGGCCTTGAAATTTTGGGAGACAAATCTAGAGGAAAGCAAGAAACTTGTCAAAGAGAAAAAGGAGGCTTGTTTGGAAACACTATCTTCTGTAGAATCAAATTTGGTAGAATTTGAAGAAAACTATATCTCAGAGGCACTGGGGCAGATTGAAGTAGAAATGAATAAGGAAAACTCCATAAAAAATAAGGAAAATTTTCAATATGACATTCAACAGATGAAACAAATTTATTTTCTCAAGATTAATGAGTTGTTAGTGAATCCAAATTTATAGTTTCAAATTACAACCTAGGAAGTAAAGAAGATCCTGGAAAAGCTACCACTAGTACAAAAGAAGATGTTCGCCTTTGAATTGAACGAGAAAATTGAACCTTCAAGATTCTTGGTAGCCTTGATGGACATGTGTACCCAATTTAATGAACAGAGGAAAGCAAGTACATCTGGGAGAAAATGAAGGAACATATGAAGCGTCATCATTTCAAACTATAACTCAACAATATCTGCATTTTGATTTTCCATTGGGATTTGATTCTATATTTAGGGCAGATATTGTGGAAAGTCCAACTACTTTTAGTTGAGACAATTTTGTATAAATAGATAGATTTTAGATCTATTCAAGGTTTCTTCTAGCCTAATGTAAAAGAGAGAACATTTTTTAATATTAATACAAGTGCATACAGAGATTCTAAGTTTCGTTCCATTTGAGTTATGTGCTTCCTCTATGTTTCCATCTCTTTGAATTTCTTTGTGTAGTTCTTGAAGAGTGAATGATTACAATTTAGTAATATGTCTACTATGATCATAATATATCAGAAGTCCATTCAGTTACAGATTTTCCTCTGTTATTACTGTGAGTAAAAACAAGACCTGTGACTTGTGTGAATTGTTGCATTCTTAATCTCCTTTCAAGGGTACATCTTCTATTTTTCTTCTACTGTAAACAAGGTGAGACTTATCTATAATTGATACATGGATTTGATTTAATAGTTTTGTCAATCATTTCTACATCATTTGAAATTAAAATTATGACTCGGATAACGAGATACAACCTTTGTACTATCTTATCACAAATTTCATTTAAAGATTATTTCTCATAAAACTGAAGGTAGAAGAAAGCACTTATAAAAACATTTCATTTAAAATCTTTGATGCCTGACATTATTATTTGAGCCTTAGAAACAATCTCAGGAACAACACTAAGAATGGGAAAATCATGATGTCTTAGGTGATGAACTCATGATGACAACTTTAAACATTGTTATCTCCTCAAGTTTGTTGCAATACACTTTGTCTTTATCAAATTTATTTATAGTGTTAGTTTCAATTTTTTCTTACGAGCTTTTAGTATAATTTTTTTCTTTTGAGTAATCATATGACATTTTCTAGATTATGCCTCTTTTCATTGTATTTTTAACCAAAAGGAAATATGCTAGAAAATTGTTTGAAGGTGAAAAATAAAGGAATTGATCCTTAATGAAATCCTCAATCAATGCAAAAATCTACCTCCAATTTCTTTTCAATCTTAATCACATAATTATGGGCATACTCATTCTTGACAAACAGTACAAGAATATGGGTCCTCCACCTATCTAAGAAATTAAATCTTGATAATAGGATATTAAGGATTTTTAAAACCCATGGTTGGAATCTTGTGAATCATTTGAAACCATTTTCCCCACCACCTTGTTGGAAAATGCAATAAATAATAAAAGAGAACCATATATATTCAAAGAGAAGTGATGGTGTCAATAGACACCCATAATCACTTAAGAATAATGAGAAAATATCCATGAGACGATGTGATATATTGATCATGAATACCATCTATATATAAGTTCAGGTCAATAACCAAAACCCCCAAAGTATGGGTGTGCACCCCATACTTTATTCATAAAATGTGGATCTTTCAACTCCATATGTCATTCAATTCCACTCTCAATGGTCATATCCCGTAATGTGTTAAACTACATATGT
>ML795507.1:73660-85740 GCA_009831015.1 Picea engelmannii | reverse complement strand
TTCCAGTAGTAAAGGGTTGAAGACCAAATTCGCGTGTGCCATTTGTTCTGAGTATGGCCATTACACCCATCATTGTCCATCACTACCTCATTTCCGGCAGGCATTAGACATCGTAAGCCACGACTTTCAGAACAACCCACGCCCTGCTACACCGTCCACAGCACCTATCACTGACATTCGCTATGTCACTACTTCCGTCAATGAACGCATGAGATGCCCCTGCTCTCTTTGCGATTCACTGGCTCATTTTACATACCAGTGTCCGATGATCATCCAATATCGGCGTCGTCAGTTGGCCCTGCGGTACCAACCCGCAGCAGAGGTAATTGACCTTACCTCATCACTGGCAGATCTTCACGTCATTTCCCCCGAACCCGAGGCCCTCCCAACGCCTCCATGGTTCTTTGATGACGTATCCGAGGACTTACCCCGTAATCCACCTAACTCTCCTGCCCATTCTTCCACGGAGACTTTACACCCAACCACAGTAGGAACTCCTCGTCCTAGATCTAGGTCCACATGCCCTCAGGCACGTCCCGAAAAACCATCTCAAAACGACGGACTAGATCCTCATCTGCTCCGGCTGCCGCCGGAGGAGCCTGCGATGGCCCCGCACCAGGGTCATCCCAGTGGAGCCTCTGCGCCGATCTCTCAAGCCCTACTGGTCCTCCAGCAGCCTCATCCCTCGGACGACGCCCTCCACGCGGTGGTCTCTTCTGCTCTCGCTGCACTGGCGCCTGGAACACATCCACCTCACGCCCATGAGGAGCCACATCTGCATAAGCACCAAACAAGCAACAACAGATACTATCAGTGTCTATACATCAACCATATGCACTGGTATATCAAAAACACAAAATAAATCACAAACATATAAATACACAACGTACCTCTGTGGTCAAACACCTCCCCAGGAGGCAGTACCATATCTGGGTCCCTCCGGAAGTCCACCCCCGCATAGGGGAATCGGAGGATAAACTGCGGCGTCTGCCGCCATATCTGCGTCGCCTCCTCTGAAAAGTAGTGGCCCCCTTCGCCACCACCGTGGCGAACCAAAATCTCGGACCACCACCTCAAACGCGGGTGTCGTGCAGCTGGTACCTCCAGCACCACTCTCAGCCGCAACGCCGACACCCTCTCCAAGAAAAATGCCACCAGGATGGAGCCAAATGCAAACTCCCCCCTGCCTGCTGACCGACAACGGTCCAGCTGCGCGACAATCCGCGCATGGAGAGCCAAACCCCAGGCAAACTGCTCACGGCCCACCACCACCCGCTCCATCAACATCAACTCCCCACCACTAATCCGGTGAGGTGTTGTGGACCCATAGACCCGCACTATCATCGCCGCTACGCAACGATGCAGCAGAACATCTAGCGCATTGATGCGCATAGATGACCCAGTCATGTAGTGCCCGCCCGAACAGAATCGCTCGGTGACCTCCACCAGATCTGTGTCCCTCGGCAACACAGGCGATGTCGGCAACGGTGTTCCCCGAAAGGGGAGCCCAGTCAAAAAGTATATGTCATCCTCCGCTGTAAAGGCGACCCGCTCTCCTCGCACGAGGAAGCAGTGCTGCGCAGGGCTCCACATCTCAATCAGAAATTGGAGCAAGTACTCCTGGGCCCATATCAGAGGGCACTCAAAAAACTTTAGCAACCCACTAGCTGCTAAATATGCCCGCACCGCCGGCCTCGCCTCGGCCACCTCCTCCCGCAGCGGCTCCCAGTCCCGCTCGCACCATCGCACGTCCATGCTCACTGATAGCTGCCTGCGCACAACCCAGAGACCTATATTAGCTTGGGCACTCATACAAAACATCAAAGTAAGTTAAATTTTCACCCAGGTACCTCGCCTCAAGGGCGCGGTTTTACCACCCACAGGCGCGCGCACATGCGCACCTGTTCGCTATACAGGCGTGCATGAGAGCGCGACTGTTTTTCCCACAGGCGCGCTCAAGAGCGCGCCTGTTCACAATACAGGCGCGCTCATGAGCGCGCATGTTCACAGCACAGGCGCACGCTAGAGCGCGCCTGTCACACCCACAAGCGTGCTCTCAAGCGCGCCTGTTCGCCCTACAGGCGCGCACACATGCGCGCGTATTCAGTGAAAAGGCGCGCACTCTGAAGAAAAGATAAGAAAAATGATGGAGGATAAATGGTAAGAAAAGAAAAATGATGGAGCAGACAATTCTCTCAATATGTTGCTTGAGAAATCGCTCACTCGACAGAGGGATGAAATGATGGATAATTATTCCCACATCCTTCAATGCCTGTCGATAGAGATAGGTGCATCTTGATCAAATATCCACTTTGGATGAACCTCTCATTTCAAGGTACATGTTAATTTTGATATTCCTATTTTTGAAGGTCAAATAGATGTAGATGCCCTAGAAAAATGGTTAAATATGCTATAAGTTTATTTCTCTGTTCACCATTTTTCTAACAAGGAAAAGATCACCCTCGCACTTCTTAAAGATCTCCCCCATGTCAAACATTGGTGGGAAAATTATTGGGAACAAAGTTCCACAGAAGAGTATGGAATATATGAGGTCGATCCCACTTGGGATTTTTTTGTGGATGTGGTAAAGGAACAGTATTACCCTGTTGGAAACTATGAGGACCAGTATATGAGATCAACCACACTACGACAAGAGAGGGGCCAAGAATTTTTGGAGTTCACCAATACCTTCCATACCTTGTGCACAAAGATGGGTATCAAAGACTCTAAATGACAATTGGTTCTGAAATATCATGGGGCTCTACACAAATACATCCAAACTAAAATGGATTTTATGGACATCTCAACCCTCGGTGCTTCTTATCGATATGATGTTAAAATTGAGAAAAAATTTAAGCAGTAGAACAAAAGGGAGTCTGGTTCTTCAAATCTGAAACAACCAAAGTATGATAAAGACGACCCTAACAAATAGTCTCTTGAAAACTAGTCCAAGACATAAGAAAAGAAGGGTCATGGGAAGACAAAGAAGGACACCAGAAAATGGTGTGATTTCCACAAAATCCCCTGGCACAACACCGATGAATGTCGCTCAAAATAGTCATTAGTGGACGAAATCAAAGACAAGGAGTTGAACCCTGATTCAGAATCTGATTCAGAAAATACTGACAGAAGATAGATCATTGATGTAGACCCCACTGCTCTTGTCGCGACCGCAGCAATTCAACTAGAAGAACCAACATAACCTAAAGAGGGGGAGAACCTTTTTCATTCACATATGTGAGTGAAGGGGACTCCGCTTCATTTTATTGTTGACAATGGAAGCCAGAAGAACCTCATCTCAGCAGAGGTCATAAAACATTTGGGATTGTCAACAACACCACACCCACAACCATACAACATTGGGTGGATTTGCCAGGGACGAGATATCTGTGTCATCCAGCAGTGTCAATTGTCATATGGCATCCATCCCTTCAAGGATGAAGTATTATGTGATGTTTCCCCATTGGATGTATGTGATGTTCTCTTGGGCCAGCCATATATGTGGAAGTGCCATGCTATCTATTAGTCTCAACCCCATAGTTTCATTGTTACTCTGGGGGGTCATCTATACAGGATACCAGAGGTGGTTCCAACTACTATCCCACCTAAACAGTTCCACAAGGTAGTATCTCATACTACAAAATTTAGCTTCACAATCTGTTCAAAAGGTGAACAGAAGGATACTGCAACCACTACATCCTTGGCCCAAGCACCTTTTATCCAATAGAAGCAGGTTGAAAAGACTACAATAAAGAGAAAATATTCCTTCTGCACACAGACATATCATGTAGCCATACTAGTTTAAAAAGTCCAACCCTTTCAGCCACAGGTTCGTGAAAACCTTCAAAAATCTAAGTAGCACAACTTCTCCAACAAGGCAAGCAGCTCATCAAGATGCAAATTCAACAAACTCTTTTCCCTCTTCCCCGGGCACTCAACACAATGGATACCATTTATTCCTAAGGAGGGAGGATTGATCCAGGTGGATATTGGTGGCCACCCACCTTTTCCAACTTGCTCAAAACAGGTTTTTGGCAATTTTGGCAATTTGCTATTTTTAGCAGTTTTTAACTTTCGAGGCCATTTTGAGGGCCTAAATGAAGGTTTTTTTGGGTTGATTTTCTCAATTGTAGCTAAAGTCTCTCATTTATCACCCAAAATGAATCTCCTTGGCGATACCTTTCCAACGAGCTATCGTGCGCCCCAAATGGAGATCGTATGTCAAAGTTACGCCCCAGGGAAGTTGATACACCAAACTACCCAAAACGGGGTCCACAAAATTGTTGGCTTTTCATCTTTCGGGGTTAGGGTTTTTTATTTTATTTATGATAAAAAGGCCTTTGGAGCCTCATTTTAAAATCATCTTCTCATGGATGCGAGTAGCCGTCACATCTCTTCTCAGAGATAAGTTGTCACCATTCTAGCGAGTCTTTCACTTTGTACTTTACAGTCTTTGTACATTTTCGCTCACTAATAGAAAATTGTGTATTACTATGTATATGTATTTATGGTTTCATATCTGATACATTTATGTTATAATATTGGATATCTAAGTTATCTCTGTGCATTTCTTTATTATATCTCTGCTCTCATTTCGTGCCGAAAATAATCTGGATCACCCGTGTGTTCATTTTTTAAAATGCAAAAGAAATTTGAAATGTAAAATGACGAAATGAAAGGGAAAATGAAGTGAACAATCACTAGAGCTAAAGAGTATCTCTTATCTTATAAGAGAGAGCTCACTTAACCTAAGAAGTGAATTTTTCCCTTTGTAAATGAAAGATGGTACTATTTACTTATGAATGAATGAAGAGCAAGAGGCATTCTCGGAATTTGTGATTTCGATAGATGTATATGATACTTTTCTTTGTGCATTTTTCTTATGCTTAAGTAGCATATAATTCTGATGTATAAATTATTTCTTCACTTTATTTTAAATGCACATGATGTCACATGTTCCCTTATGAGTACAGAAATAATGTTATGAATGCATTGTACAACTAATTGTTTATGTATCTATCGCATTGTTGTTATCACCTATCATTAGCATACATTAATTATTTTTGGTTCAGATGACATCATCTCTCATTGTGCTCATTCTATTATTTTTTCTCCTGCGATATAGGTTAGTCGTAGTTAGGTTAAATTAGTTTGCTTTAAATTTAGATTAGATTTAGAATTTATTAGAACTCTTTGGGGGGGGATTCATTGTCTTTCCCCTTTTTATTCTTTTAAATATTAGTGGAAACCAGGCCCACATATTAGGCATAAATGCTACACCAAACAAGAGTGGGTCTAATTGGGACCTGTCATCGAGTGTTCTCCCTTACTTGCTTGATAGACCATTTGGACCCATCAATAGAAATGGCGCTAGAAGGAGGGTCAGATGACAAGCTAAAAGTGTGGAGTCATTTTTATCAATCGTTTTAATTCACTAACGACCTCATCAAATATCCCTTTATGGAGTTTTTTTTCTGGTATTGTACCTCCCAAAGCTCCTAGAAATATTTTACATCTCTTGTCACAACTTAAATTTGATGGCAAAGGTGAGGTTGTTGCATCTGAACATGCTTTTAAATTCTAGAAATTTTTTTGTTCTCACAATATTACTAATGGAAGTGTCATTTGCAGGAATTTCACTCTCACTTTTGTAGGTCGGATCAAGAGCTAGTGTGAGATCTTGTTGATTTCCTCTATACAAACATGGGAATAGTTTATGCATCAATTTTGGCATGCTTTTGAGAATTATGATTATGATGATTTATGTGTAGAGATATCAAAGCTTAGGAAGAATGAAGATGAATCTCTTGAATATTTTCTTATCAGATTCACTCATCTTTGTTATAGATTTCCTTTGAATGATAATCCCTCTACCAATGATTTTGTTTCCTATTTAGTTTATGTTACTAATTAAATATATAAGCCAGTAGATGAAGAATCTAAATCATATCTTAACGTTCATTTACATGTTTATTTGGATTTAAATAGAAATATTGAAAATGTTAATGGTTTAGTTGGACTCCATATATTTGGATCTTTCTTCATTATGGGGGATATAGATCAGAGAACAAATTTTTCTTCGGGAGAAGCATATGTATCTTCTCACCACTCTATCCCCCCTTTCTTTCCTTATGATGAAAATAGACCTCTTGTGTTGTAAATTCAAGTTCATATTTTTTTGTAGCCAACCAAGAGGAGGGTTTTCTTGTTGATAATGGGACACTTCGGGTCACATCGATGGTTATGTCAAGTTCTCATTATCCTACCCCATATTTTCCATCACAATAAATAGAGTACGAAGTTATGGGGAAAGACATGGATTTTGATCATTTTTTTAATGAAGAAAATATGGGCACTCGTGACATTAATTCTTCCAAACCCATGGATAATTTGTAATTAGTTTCTTTTAATATAAATTGTCCTACTATTGTAAATTCTCCTAGTCTAACCGAGATAGATCAAGAATGTTTTCCTACTGTTGGTGGATCATTTATTGAAACTTCTTGTTTTAAGAATTATTTTGATTTTCTCTTCTCTTATAACCATGAGCATGTGTTGAAAGATAGTTTAGATTCGCATGTTATGCAAGAGCAAGACAACAATGATGGTGTTTTCACTCAAGGGGAAGAAATTAACATACAAGACATATCGTTTTTGGCACAACCATCCACTTTTTCCTGAAAGAGGAAAACCATGTTGAGGAAGAACGTATTGAGTGTGGAGCTTACCAACTCACAATAACTCACCGATGTTTATGTTGAGGAGGAACTACCATTTAAAGAGTCACTCTTTGAAGATGTTTCTTGTTCAAGTGATGTTTTTCATTCTCTTAATTCTTCCACTTATTATTATTTGTATCCTAATCTCCTTAATGGTTTGATTTTGCACGAAGCTATCCATTGTCCTATTCATATAAACTCAATAGGGACAATCCCTTTTCAAGTGATTGATGGTGGTAATGTGTATATAGAAGATAGAGAGGATAAGGCTTCTTTCCATGAACTTATTACAACCAAGCCTTATCAACCTTTTTCATGGGATGAAGTAAATGTCATAGAAAATGTATATCAGACCATGTATGCTTATGTTTCGTCTTCATTTTTTATTAGTAGAGAGTCGTCTTGTTCAAGTAGCCCTTTGGTTGATATTTTTAATTTTAGTGACTTCCACCATTATCCTGAAGATATCTCTCATACCATGGTGGATTATAGTCCATGTATATCATTTGATTTTACTAATTTGCCTCAAGTTGATGGTTTCGTGAAGTGTGAATCTAGGGAGGCTTGGCAAGACAATGAGGCACTTCAGTCTACATTGATGGTTGTGTCATGCCCTCAATTTTTTGGTTTGTCTTCGGGGATAAACAAGTATATCAGCATAACGATTTTCTCACCAAGAATACTTCATGTAAATTTTAGTCATGTTTCTCGTTTGGTATGCTACTTTCTCATAGACTCCCTCCAACGATTCTTTTTTTTACATGTGGTTCACGGCACTGAAGACTGATACTCTCTACGTCCAAGGAAAACACTCTCGAAATATGTGAGAGAAACATGGGGAGGCTGAGCATTTTCAGAATATTGAGGACTCAACAATAAGAGCATCATTATAGACCCATTAAGGGCATCACATGTCACTTATAAGGAATTGAACCTGGGTGGGGAGGGTGAACCATTCCTCAAAACCACCCAAGCTACATCCAATGGACTCCCTCCATCAATTATATATCAATCATGGTACATTTTATGATAGAATTGAAGCATGGTTGGATGAATCATATTCATATAATGTTCCCATGAATCATCACAATGACATTTTTAATATGGTGAATAGATTTTATCATGTTTTAATTTTTCCTACTTTTACTATATTTTTTCATGAACATATGTTTGCAGGATTGGAATTACATGGTTGGCTACATTGTCATTATGACTTCACATAGTTTATTTTTCAGCCATTGTAGTGTAGGATAGGAGTAGGATAGAATAGGATAGTGTATTTATTTTACATAGTTTAGTTTTGATTTCTAGTTTTTAATTAGTTTTTCATTTTCCTTTCCTTTTATTACTACTAGTTGAACAGTAAATGGATTTCTCAGTAGAGGTGGAAATAAATAGAAGGCTTTCCCACTAAATTTTTCCCTTGAATGGATTTTTGAATTTAATTTTAAATTGGGGAAAATTTACTTGATCTCAATCTCAAAATTTTTAATGTGTTGGTTAATTCTCATATCATTAATTTTATGTGTGTTCCCCATATCAAATCATTTTTCAAGCATTGGGTCATCTCGCAAGTGGGATATTTTAAAAGAAATTTTTACCGTCCCTCTTATAGTGAAAATGAGCACTCATAATTTATTCCATATAAATATCTACATGATTATAATTTGAATATTTTGCTTGATTGAAATAGAGTGTTGATCTTGTTGTCCCATACACAATGAACGACAATATTAATTGTTAAATGTTGCCCATCTAAAATCCAATCCCACTCCAATTCCTTGTAATCTCTTTAGATGATTATTTTATCATGTTTTTGGAGTTATCCAAATGGTTTCTTTCACATTGACTATTTTTCTTTGGTTACTTTCAGCCAACACAATTTCCTGTATAAACTTTTATTAGCATAGTGAACTTAGATAATTTTTATTTCTTTTGAGATATTTTATTTCGATACTTTTAGTTTTAATTTCAAGGCATCACCTGCACATATCTCATTCTCTATTCAGTTGGTATTTTCAAGGAGGAGTTTATCTTTGATCTTGCAGCCTTCTTAGTCCAAGTTTTCTCTTATACGCATGAGAGAGAGATATGTTTCCAGGCTACCTAGAAACATGTTGGCATTCTGGATAGCATTGTTATTTAAATATTTGTGTTGATATTTATTTCAGAAATTTCTTTAGAATCAATCATTTTATTCCCCAAATCACTAGTCGGCTGAAGACTTAATTTTAGCACTTCCAGGTCAATGAGGATTTCAGACTAGATTTCTTCTTGGAGATCATCTTTCCATCCTTTGGATTTATTGATTTTAAGTCACTCATTATGGTTACATTCTTGAGTAATATGATTTTTTTCATGGATTAGTACTACACACTTATCTCAATGTTGAATCCATTCAAATGTTTGGGAGTTGTAAATACCTCGGTGGTAAATGTCAATGCAAATTGTAAGGTTTTAAATTTCGATTTTTCAACATTTGTTTTCATCTTAACCATGAAAATAAGCTTCAAGATGTGAATTTCTTGTGGATGTGACTAATCAATTTATTGGGCCCCACACTCTTCAGCACTCCTTGAACCAAAACTTAGTTTATTCATAACTTGGAAAGATAAGCATGTTTCGATTATGTTGGAATATTTTTTATCGGATCCCTGTTACTTATGAGCATGTTGATCTTGTTTTCAGGATTGTATGTCTCATTATTTTGAACCAAAAACCTATCTAGTAGAGAGAAAAGTTACACACTCTTCTCTTTCATTTCATTTTTTTCATATTCTATGATATATGTAAGCTCGAGGAAGTGAAATTTATGGTTTCCGTGCTTAGAACACTCTTGGGGATTTGAGGATATCAATTTTATGAATTTTTCCATCACGACTAACATCAACTTATCATATATTAGAAATCATATCTTACTCACTTCATTCATTTATGATTTCTATATATATCTTTCATTTATGATGGGGGGGTCAATCCATCTAGGTTGTGACCTGCGATTATTTGCACCTTACCAAAGTATCTTAATTACTATCATTTACATAATGATTTCCTCTTGCATCTCACAAGGTTGAATATGATCATATGAATATTTCACATTATTATCATTAATGAAAAAAAGAACTATAAACCTTGATGTGCAATGTTAGTAAAAAAAATTAATCAGATTTTTATGACTAAGGTTTGTTGGTGGACTAGTATCTTTAGAAGATGGATGGAATTGGAGTATTATGGTCCTATTTGTTTAATTTGATTGATTCTAATTCCATGGACCAGACATAGTGTCTAGGGGATCTAAATCTCACAGTAATCAACAACACTAAGTCTCTTGTCAAAGGGAATATTGTGGGAAAGAACATATTTCTTATCTCTTGGGAAGAAGGCTATGATATTTGATTGAATGGACAATAGATGGATACTTGATTACTGCATTGGGATCCTCATAAGTTTCATTATAGCCAATATAGTTCAAGTTTCGAATAGCTTAGCATGCTTTGTTTAGGATTAGTTTAATTTTAGTCTTTATTTTTCTTTTTGTTTAATTTCATTCTAATAAGTTAATCATTTAGAGGAAGAGATTTTCCCAAAGTTTCTAATGGTTGATCATGACATTCTATTTTTTTATGCAGGTTGGGAAATGGCTTGTGCAACTAGCAACTCAATATTTTTCTCTCGAAATGAAATCAACCTAGGGAATTTTTAATCTAAACTTGGTTCCTCTGATTCCTTTGCAACATTTTTAATCAACCAAGATTGTCACCAACTCAACGGTTGATTAGAAATATAGTCCCATTCATATATTCACATATTGGTTTCTGATCTAGTTGATGTTTGGAGTCATTTTAATGATTATTTTGATGACCTTCGGGACTGTAATATCTCTTCTTTGACTTATCATATTGAATTGTGTGAATCTTTGATATTAATGATATCTTTTATAATAAAGAGAAATTATTTCTTTGGTGAGAAATATGAAATGTATTTTCTGTTGAAAAATTAATTATTTTCAAGTGTGCAAAGGACTTGCTTATGTTAAGAAATCTTGAGAGCTTATGGGTTTATGGAATGTTTCATGTAATTGAATTTAAAAATATGTTTTGATTGAGCATCTCCATTAACCCATTCTGATAGATTCACGGAAAATTGTTTTGTTGCAATAAATGAAAGGAAAATTCTATGTGATAGTTGGATTGGAGGAATGTGTTGTAAATCTTTTCCACTAGATTATCAGTTCTTGTAGTCTCGCTTGTTCTTCATTTCATATATTTACCCTAGGGAACTTTCTATTGGGATTGATGTTGAATGGTTAACATTTCTTAATCGATTATTACCTTTGCCTTAATTTCCAAGCTTTCACTGAAAACACTTTCACTATCGCTGCCCCAAATTTATTTCTTGTTGTTGGGTTCTCCTCTTATCTTTCAGCCAGTTTTCATCTCATTTTGATGACTAACATTCTAGCTTTAGGCTTCTTTTAGTTTAGTTCTATTTTTCATGAATTGACTTCAATTTTAGTGCTTTCTTTATGCTTGTACATATTGCTTCCATATTTTAATTTGAATGTCAGTATGTACCCTGAGTTGGTTTGACTTCTCAGTCTACCTTGAGGAATACTCTTTAAATTTGAGTGAAGGGTTGGTCCTATTCTGGTCACTATTGGAGAAATTTTTTACAAGTCATAAGATGCATGGGTTGCTCTATTTGAATGAAAATTCATGAAATTCTTAGTTGTGGGTATGTACTAATAGTCGTGGTGTAACACATGTTCCTATTGAGCATACCGTGATAATCCATAATTATAGGAAAGTGTCTATCTACCCTTTTTTTTTAGTTCCATCCACTTCATATTAATAAAATGGCCAATACTATGATGGTTTTTGGGGAGACCTGTGGGTTAAACTATAATACATAAAATCTACTCAACAAATCAAATCAACTCTCGTATCACCGTTCTTCCTTCATAGCTTATGTGCATATGCATATATATATACAAATTTAAAAGGGTGAATATATTTTGAAATAAAAAGGAAGTTGAAAGCATTATTAATAGTGTGAGAAGTAAAAGTAAGGGATATGGACACATGTTGGCAGTGGGGCTATGTTTGTATGGTACCAAGGCAAATTCATTGGGGCTATGGATGTTTGTTGTAAGCAAAGCAATGACGATAAAAGAGAGACGAAAAAAACACTTATGTAGATGTTTGTTTGTTATAAAAAGTGAAAACCCATGGTTGAACCAAAACCAATCTGAAGTGTGTATCTAGTAAAAGCATTTACCTCACTAATTGGCTCTTTGAAAAGGGTGTGTTAGATTATAAGTACTAGAAATATTGAATTATATCTTTTAAAAATTTGGCATCA
>ML795507.1:58351-69921 GCA_009831015.1 Picea engelmannii | reverse complement strand
TCCCAATACTAAGCCATGAGAGAATCAAACTTAGCCTTATTATAATGTTATTTAATTGGTCTTCGGAATGGTTCATCAAAACATCCCATCGGATTCAAACCCTTTGCATGTCCCGACCAGGGCATTTTGATGAGCCTAAGGGAGGAGGATTAGTATATGGTATTAATGGGTATAGTCTAAACATTTGTTGGCCCTCGACTAAGTTTGGAGGAAATATTGGTCAAGTTTGACCACTTTTAGGACTTTGACACAATGATTGAGGAAGGAGTGCCCAGGCAAAGCTGAGATCGCGGATCTCACTTATTTTGCAGGCTTTGTGGACCCAGCAAGGGGTTCCCTAGGGTTTTTGTAATGGGTTATGGGATGTCAACCCATGGGTTTACCCATGATTAGGCCTTATTGTAAAAGTATAAATAAGTGTAAAAATGTATTTTAGAGGCGAAGCGATGTAAGAGACTTAGAGAGCGAAGTCTAAGTGGCTAAGTGCAAGTAGTTCTGAGTGTTTTGTGCAACAGAATGTGTATGTAAGGCTATGTGCTCGATAAAGGAGTTGTCTCTATGCCTTGACCTAATTTTGGGAAAGAGGATCAAGTGCTTAGTGCCCAGATCTCCTGTCCTCTGCGAAGATTGGCTTTGTGTCTTAGTGCACAGGAGAGGATGAATGTAATAGATTGAAGAATAATAAAGAAGACGAAGTAGTTGGTGGATCTAGCCCCACACTGGGGTGAACCACGTATATCTTGTGTATTTGGGTTGCTTTGTGGTGTGTTGGTTATGTTATGAATGTGTTCAGTGCTTTTCTTATTATGTTAGTTAGATAGATTTGTTGATGCTTAGTGTTTCACTTAAAGATGAATGAATGTTAGATCTAACTCTGTGTTGAGTGCTAAGTGGGTGAAGTGTTTACTCTTTATTGTTACTGCACTGATTCATATTAGGGTTTATTTTGTAATGTTAATAAAATCTAATGAACTAATGCATATCATCTTCTAAGTGTGGATAGAATACTCTGTGAAGTGTTATAATCACAGCTCTATGTCCCAGCTTGGTTACATACACCTTAGTCATGTAACCCCCCTTCTTCTACCTCGAGTGAGAATTCACCTTCTTCGCAGGTGTTTCCAAAAGGTTCGGTATTTAGGGTTTCTTCAGTGTGTTGTTGAAGCGTTGAACCCTGGGTTTTCCCCTGTGCCAACAAATGGTTTCGTTGCTGGGATCTGAAACTGTGATTGATGGGAACTGAAGTAAAGAAAAGAGAATCTCTATGCGTAGATCTGTTGTTGTAGTGCACAGTACTCTACTTGACTTGTGAAGCTCTATGCTAAGAAAGAAACCCAATATGAAGAAAAGAGGTAAGATCTTAAAAGAGGTAAATCTGTGTGCTTTGATAAAGTAAGATAAGTGAAATTTTTTGTTTCAAAAGCATGAATTTAGGTATGTTTAATAGATTTTTTCCTATTCTGAAAGATAGGGTGCAGTTGGAAGAAAGCGTTGATCTAAGTAAAGCTAATAGAAATGAAGAAAGATATGTTATTCCTATGCATAGAAAGAATTGTTGGACTAATAACTGGATGCAGGAACCTAGAAAGAATTTTTGTAGATTGCAGGTCCAGCACTGTGATCCCAGTGCACAGTACAGGAGAAGTTGGGGAACATATAGGAGGAAAAGAGGATTGGCATTGTGTTATAACTACAGAAGACTGGGACATCTTGCTAAGGAATTCCCTTGTACAAGTCCTATTTGTCTTTGTTGTAAAATTTTTGGTCATGAGGTTGAGGATTGTCCAAGGATGATTGTTAAAGTTGAAAGTATGAACATGAGACAAGAAAACGGAATTCTAGAGAATAAGAACATGTTAGAGAATCATAAAGAGAACATATCAGAAGAATTTCATACTACATTAGTGCAGTTGAAAGAAATGATGGATGTTCATAAAGATATTAGTTTACCAGAGATCTTGAAAGTAAAACAATGCATAAGTACAAGAATAGAAGAATTCGACATAGACTGTGTCTTGGATGAGGAAACACAAGTGAATATTATGATAGAAATCACTTGGGAAATTTTAAGAAATCCTACTATGGTATCTTCACTCGAAAGGATAGGCTTGTTCAAGGGAAAGATGATAACTTATGTGGAAGAGTTACTAATGTACCTATTATTATCCATGGAACATAGACTGAAGAGGAATTTGAATTCATTAAGTTTGTTGAGAACACCACCCCTTTCCCACTTTTGTTAGGAAAGACTTGGATTGAGAAGGATCAAATCAGAAGAAAAGCAAAGGAAGAAGCTACAAAAAAGAAAAGGCAGGAACTAAGGGATTTCATAGCTAGAAAAATATATCGACTAATAGAAGAGCGGGAAGATAAGTTGAAGCAACAGAAGGCAAGAGAATTAGTTGTCAAGGTTGAAAGAATGCAAGAAGATTTGAAGGATCTATCTATGCAAGAAAGCAGAATACCCACCCTAGAATTAATAAGAGAAGGGGTATTAACTTCGAACCCTTTGAGAGAACATCAGCAATGCGAAGTCACTTCTCTAGGAGAAGATAAGAATAAGAATGGAAAGAGAATTCCAAAAACTATTAAAGAAACTCATATTATAGGGAAGAAGGCAAGGAAGATCAATAAAAAGAAATCCAAGTTAGAAAATCTACAGGAAGCTACAGAGAACAGATGGAAGACTTCACATACTGGAACCTCGCAGGAGGCAGGTTCGCAGGATTTGAACCTCACTGGAACAACAAAATCGCGCAGAATGGGACTTCACCCTGGCGAAGCTATATGACTGTTGGAGGCACCCCGACCGTTAGAAAGACACTCTGAAATGGCCACAAAACACATTTATGGGTGGGTGGACCTCTTTTGGGACATTGAGACTGCGCCATAACGGACAGATTTGCATTGATGGAAGCATTCATGCCCATTGGAAGAATCTATTACAATGCTCGCTTATTTAACTCGTCGGACGCTGCGTCGGGACCAATTTTTTCCACCCATGATTAACTAAGATAACAGAGAGTTTATTATGTGTCGAGTTGTGATTCAGAATCTATATGTCGTTGTCCATTTGTCCACTTATTTGTTCGCCTACCCCGACCCGCCTGTTTAACAGTGAGAATGTCAAGTGAACCCACTGAGTTAGAGAAGTCCATCGAAGAGGTTCTTAAGAAGTTAATGTCTAATAGAGCTATGTCTGAAGGAGTACAAGCATCGTCAACTAGGGGACTGTAGGCTTCCCCTTCGACTGGACATTGTTCTGGTTGTGTTAACCCCACGACTGAGCAGTGAAGTAAGCATCACGGTGATATGGTGAATGCGAAGCCAATACCGTCAATCTTACCAAACTATATTCCACCATTGGTTGGCGTGGTTAACCGTGACATCATCCCACATGACTATGAATACATTTTGATCACCGTGTACATCTCGAAAGGAATACGCGTAGTTGGGAGACAGTTAGGACAGATCCCACTACTAAAGAACAATGACTTCAACCTTGGAGATAGAAATAATTACGCTATGCTCGCACCCCACAGATACTTGATGAAGACAACTGGGAAGAACCCTCACCTCGTCTCCCACCAATGGATTAAGGAGTTAGCGCAGTCCACTATACTAAACGTGATGAATATTCCCCATTTTGGTCATCACCAGGAGGTTAATGCTTGTGATAAACTCTTCTTGTCGTGCTACATTGGTGGATACCTATGGCTCAATCGGTGGATTTATATGGATCTAGCGTTGATCCACTTGATTACAGGGTTAAGCATGTAGGGACCTGACCCTCAATAGTTTTACCTAGGGAAGGCTTCAGACCACTCCCTGGCATAGTGCATCAAGGAGGCTTACGAAGAATTCGAAAAGGGAAAGTGAGGCTACAAGGTAGCCTCTATCCATCGCTTTCCAAATCATAGCTAGCAAGCTCGTAAGAAATAATTTCCCCACACAAGTCACCGGGTTCATGGTGGGCCTCGCAGGAAAATGTGTGGAGGGAATGCAGATGAATTGGGTGAATTACCTCATCAATGAGCTCGAGAAAGACTGTCGCAAAGCTCAGGATCAGGGATACGAGTTCCACTTTAGTTGGCTTCTCATGTTGATTTCATTTGTCGCTTGGAAAATTCCTAAAGGAGCCACCTTCCCAGAGATCGAACCATTGGAGTCATTGGCCGCTAGGTTTTCTACCTTGTGGTACACCAACGACATGTCAAAGCAATGGCAGTTGAATGTTGTGTTCCATGCGTATTATCAACAACTGAAGGTTTCCATTAAATCATTTCCACACATAACACCGTGCACCTTGCACCAGTACAGACCAATAGCCAAGTTCTGCTTAGATCAGCATTTTATCTATATCACTGTGCGCAAAGATGAGAGCAAGGAAGAGTTATAGTCATATTACAAGCTGACAGATGAAGACATGGAGAAGATCACGAAGGAGTGGCTGAAGGATTTCCTTGTACCGGTCGATGATGAAAAAATCTCTAACACTAACATCATAGGTATCCCCCTCGTCACCCAGGTTGAGCATGTTGAACAATCCAATGTGAAGAAGAAGAAGAAAAAGGAGGAAGTCCAGAATATAGAGACTGACGAGGAGGACATTTCTTCTGAAGGAAATGGATCTGGCTTTCTAGGAGGAGGAGATAAAGAAAATGGACAAGGAGGAGGGGATGAATAATAAAAGAAAGGAGAAGGAGAAGCTACACTGCTGAAAGATCCCCTTACTGAAACAATAGCACCATAGAAGAGGAAGGTTTCTCTGCAGAAACCTTCAGCAAGAAAGAAGACACGGGCTAGCAAGCCCCAGTTAGAGGCCACGCTCACAGAGGACAACATCAGCTTGGTCCGCGAAGCCATGGAGGATGCTTCCGAGGACATCATGCAAAGATATGGAGCAAAGCAGGAAGATTTGTATGAAAGGGTCAAGAAGGAGCTGAAGTAAATACAGAAAGCTATTCAATTGATCTACGCAGTACCTACTGCGCCTTCTTCATCACAGGTTGCAAAATTGGGGGATGAGATCACCCAATTAATAAGACTTGCAGATGTAACAGAGGCTCGACTTCAAAGAATCTAGGAAGAAAAGGAGAAGGCTACAGAAGCCTTGAAACAAGAGAAAGAGGAATTCTTAGAGAAACTATGAGTTACGCGGTACTGTGTAACTGCCTATGAAAATGAGAGATATGAGTTTCGAGCGATGCTCTAGGAGGACAAAGTGAAGATACAGAGAGAAAAGGACTGGTTTCTCGCAGAGAAGACTATGGTCAAAGAAGCAGTGAATAAATCACTTCGCTTTGTGCCAGGATTGGCATAGGGGGAACATGAGTCAGTCGAGGTTCAAGTGGTGAAGCTCATTGAGGCCATCCAATAGCTTCAAGCAAGGATAACAGAGTTGGACATCCAAGCAGTACCGAGCACTCCGCAAGAGGTGCGTGACCAGAGGGAGGAATCCTCTAAGAATGTTGTTGGAAGGATCAGAGCCCTCACCTCTGAATGGAAATAGCGAAGTGATAGAAGTGTGCAGACTTATGAATGCCTCATAGAAGATCCAGAGCTAAGGAAACTAGAAGCACAGTTACAGGAAGCGTAGAAGCAGGCATTGTCAGTACAGGCGCAAATGAAGCTACTCACTATGGTAGAAAGAATGAAGAGATCTCAAAAACAACGTGCAGTACAAAAACAAATTACCACCATTCAGGGAAGGGTAATGGAAGTCGCACAGAAGCTACAACATGTGCAGTATGAATCCTGCAAGGTGTTTGAAGAAATTGAAGGACAAGGCTCACAACTGGAACAAGTGGTTGCGACAGTAGAACAATTCCTGGAAGGGAATGTTACAGAGAAGATGATCCAAGAGCTCGTTGAGCAGGAGGCTCAGGAAAAGAACAAAGTCGAGGAAGATCAAGTGAAGCTTGAGGCCTTTGAAGCAGCGTTTCCCAGACTTGAGTGACTCAAGACAAGTCACAGGTGAGTGTTGGGGGCATGTTGTCCCTCGACCAAGTTTTGAGGAAATCTTGGTCAGGTTTGACCACTTTTCAGACTTCGACGCTCTGATCGAGGAAGGAGCACCCAGACAGAGTTGAGATCGTGGATCTCATTTATTTTGTGGGCTTTGTGGACCTAGCAAGGGGTTCCCTATGGTTTTTGTAATGGGTTATGGGATGTCAAACCATGGGTTTACCCATGGTTAGGCCTTATTGTAAAAGTATAAATAAGTGTAAGAATGTATTTTAGAGGTGAAGCGATGTAAGAGACTTATAGAGTGAAGTCTAAGTGGCTAAGTGCAAGTAGTTCTAAGTGCTTTGTGAAATAGAATGTGTATGTAAGGCTCTTTGCTCGATAAAAGAGTTGGCTCTATGCCTTGACCTAATTTTAGGGAGGATCAGGTGCTCAGTGCGTAGATCTCATGTCCTCTGTGAAGATTGGCTCTATGGCTTAGTGCACAGGAGCGGATGAATGTAAGAGATTGAAGGATAATAAAGAAGACGAAGCAGTTGGTGGACGTAGCCCCACACTGGGGTGAACCATGTATATCTTGTGTCTTTGGGTTTCTTTGTGTTGTGTTGGTTATGTTATGAATGTGTTTATTATGTTAGTTAGATATATTGTTTTATGCTTAGTGCTTCACTTAAAGATGAATGAATGTTAGATCTAACTCTGTGATGAGTGCTAAGTGGGTGAAGTGTTTAATCTTTATTGTTACTACGCTAATTCATATTAGGGTTTATTATGCGATGTTAATAAAAGCTAATGAACTAATGCATATCATCTTCTAAGTGTGGCTAGAATACTCTATGAAGTGTTATAATCACAAATATGTGTCCCATATTGGTTACAGACACCTAAGTCCTGTAACCCCCCCTGCTTATACCTCGGGTGAGACTTCGCCTGCTTCACAGGTGTTGCCGAAAGGTCCGGTAGTTAGGGTTTTTTTGGTGCATTGTTGAAGTGTTGAACCTTGGGTATGCCCTTGTGCCAACAACATTCTACGTTTTTACCCTTTCTCGACTACTTTTTTCTGATGCATTTTTTCCAAAATCCACCAAGAAATGTAAAAGGATGGATGGAATTGCATATTTAAGTGGTTGAGATCACATGTTTTGGATGCCTTTGAGGTTTTATAGGGTGTTGAATCCATTTATGCACTCAAAAACATGATTTAAACAATGTAAAATTGTGATTTCACTATTAATTGATTTGCCGAATTCTGGTGATAGTGACCGGCAAAAGTAAAAAACATAGAACGTTTAGACTACGCCATATTAATGTTATTCCCATCATAAATGTGTCATAGAAGAATTTACCCAGGCTTATGTGCTTTATTTTAATATTTAACTAAATGAGTGTGTCATCTGAATGATCTATTAGAATTCCATCGGAGTACCCTCCATGCAATGTCCCGACCAAGAGACCCAACGACCATGTATTTTCTTAACATATTTTTGGAAGATTATTTTATTATGTTGTTGAAAAACATACACTCATCAGAAAGGAGCATTATTTTAATATTGATTTGTATCATGGGAGTGATATGAAGACTGTCGTCGAAGAGTTACTGTTAGGATTTACCTTTTACCTTCACCTACCAACCCCAACGACCAACCCCGATGACCATGCATTACTTAATATTATTTTAAAGGGTTGTTTTAATATTATTTGTGGAGGAACATGCACTAATTAGGAAGGGGATTATTTTAATGTTTTTATTAACTTATTAACCCATCGGAGAGTTACTATGGAGTGTGTCATTAGAAGTTACCATTGAAGAATTACCAAGACCAACCCTTTTGACCACAAGACCCTACAACCCATGCATTATTTTAATATTTGGAGTGTGCACCTATGGGAAATATTATTATTTTAATAACCTTCACATCCCAGTGGAGTGTGTCGTTGGGATTTACCATCATCGGGAGTGTGGGACGGAGTGTGAGTTGAAGTGTCAGTGCACCAACCTTCCCAGCCATATAATTCCGACGACGAAAACTTGGGGATTGGGAATTTCATATTTGTTGAATACATTGGGTTGGGGAGAAGACTTAATAACGAAGACCTTGGGCTATGTTCCATTTTTGTGGGGGGTATTTATTATTTTATTTATTTTTATTTTATTTTATTTTTTTATTAATTTCTAGTTTCATGTGGGTGGGGGAATATTTTGTTATTTGATCATTTATAATTCCTTTATTAATTTTGATTTCACATGAGTGAGAAATGATTTGATCATTTTTAATTTAATTGTCATTAATTTTCACGTAAATTAGGGGTAATTTTATTAGCTTTTGTTATTAATTCTAATTAGCGTAGGTTAATTTAATTAAGTTTGTTATTTTCTTATTTTTATTTCTTTTATTTTATTTTCCTAATTTGTAGGATGAAAATTAGCTAAAATTATATTATGAGCCATGGGTCCTATGCCTTCCCCACATTCGTATTCAAATTAGCTAAAGGGGATAAAACCATTTAAACCACTCAATGTTGAATTCTCTTATGCATGTGGGATTTTTATTTTTTAGGTTAAGGATCAACGACTCAGATTCACCATCAGACATGATCAAGGGTTGTTGAGCACCATTTTTCAAACAGAAATATTTTGGGCTACGGGTGTCAGAATTGAGCCCATGATACCTCGCTAGAAAGGTGTCGAGCAGGGGAATACAATGATAGAGGTCTTCAAGCCAGAACATCGACAAAGAATGTTAGAAAACATATAAAACAACAGATCGTGAATTTGGGGGTAAGTTTGACCAGGTAAACTTCAACCAGCCATATCCAGAGCTACAGGAGTCAAAATCAAGCTCGATATAAGCTAGAATATATAAGAATGGGATGACATAGAAAATATGGATAGATTGAAAGTGGTAGTTCACGGAAAATGCAAAAGACAGAAGAGGCCCAAATTTAATTGAAGAACAAGTTGTGCAATGCTCCAACAGTCATATCTGAAGCTACAGGAGTCGAAATTGGACCAGCAAGAGCATACTAGAATGATGAGACAGAGGAGAAGAAGGAAGGATGATATTTATCAACAAACAAACCATAAACTCCCATAAACATCTTAAGGAATATAAGAAGATACCAATAAGAAAAGTTAACAATAGTTTTAGATGAATATCATTTGTAAATTACTTGAGGGTGAAAATAACCACCCATCAGTCTCTTCATCTTCTATTTGTAACTCCCACATGTTCATTTTTTAAAATGTAAAAGAAATTAGAAATGTAAAATGATGAAATGAAAGGGAAAATGAAGTGAACATTGTTGGAAGATTGGTTGTTGTCATTGATGTCAACCCTAGCCATTGGCTTTTGGTCCCCACAGTTGATCGAAGTAGATAGACATGAAGGAAATTACACATGCAGATAAAAAAACCCATGGATGGATAGTATAAGCCATGTTGCTTCTGGTGGTATGTGGCACGTCATGTGGTTCCTCACAATTGAGGAGAAATGAATTTTTGAAGATGATAATGTGAATTGAAGCAGAAACTACATGTCGACCCTAATGTTAAAAGGAAGTGACATAAAGGGTATAAATACATATCATTATACATTCATTTTAAATACACACAAGTTTTTTAATGAACAAGGAGATATAAGTCAAATTTGAGAGGAAATATAAAGTAAGGAAGGTCAAATTTCAAGGGAGGATGAAGTCTTTTGGTGATGTGTTGTAAGGTATGTTATTTAGAGGTCATCTTACCATTTTCACTATAACTCTGTTTCTAGAATGATTCAGATGGTGAAATTTAGAGGCTATTGAGAAGACATATCTAGGTACTTGTGGTAAAAAAATCATCTATTTATTCGCTACAATTTTGGAGATACACTCTATGGAAGATAGGGTTTTTGACTAGTCTTGAAGCTAGTCATAAACAGGTGTTCCGGGTAAAACAGTCATAACGTATTCATAGAGAATCCAAATGAAGTGAGACCAATTGCATTGGAAATAGTATAGGTTGTAGTTTCTTGTGTACGAATTTTGGAATCTTACGTTAAATATTGAGCACGGGAATTATGTACAATTTTGCTCTCTTGAATAAACCAAAATTGAATAAGGTCTACCATTTTCTCTATAACTCCTTTTCTGGGAGGATTCAAGAGTGAAACTTGGAGGAGTTTCAGAAAATACATTGAGTAATATTATATACAGGATCACTGTATTCCAAGAAGTGAAGAATTGCATAAGTTGAAGAATTCTCAGGAAGCATTATCAGGTTCTATGTGATGGTTGGTTGATGGTGATAATTTAATGTAATGTTTTATTATATCTCATATATTATTGGGTGGAAGGAAGGGGCAAGGATGGAGAGTTCAAGCCTCTCTTGATATTGGAGGATTGTATATTCTTTTTGGAGGTTTATCCCTCCCTTTATATTTGGAAGCTGTAGCTTCCCTTAGAAGTCATTACTTCCCTTGAACAATAATTATTGATTATTTCTCATATATTGTGCATGGTGTATTGTGGTGTATTGGTGTAACTCTTCTACTATTGTTCATTTCTCATTGGATATAATTGAATATATAATCCGGTTGAAGTATAAGTTGAAAAAAAATTTAAATTGTGCTTGATATTGATTCACCCGCCTCTCAACATCAACAATTGGTATCAGAGCGGGTTACCTTCAATATAGTTTAACCGCTGGAAGAAATATCCTAAGCAGAAATGGAAGACAACATTCCAAATGGGATTCCACCATTTGATGGAAGCAATTTTGAATACTAGAGTAATAGAATGGAAACTTACTTGAAATCTCTTGGGGAAGTTGTTTGGTTCTCAATTTCTTCAGGATATAATGCTTTGAAGAAATGAAAGACTACAGCTCAGAAGGAAGCAAGAAGGAACAACAAATTGGCAATAGATACCATCCTTGATGGATTGACAGATTTAGTGAAATCCAAGGTGGGATCATGTGCATCAACAAAAGAGATTTGGGACAAGCTACAAGACCTTTATGAAATGGAAGAAGCAGAAGAAGAAGAAGAAGAAGTTGAATCAAATTGCAACATCTTAGATTTCAAAGAAGCAAATAGAGGTGAGTTCTTTTTCTTTAATTGTGAAGGAGTAGGACATGTTGAATATGAATGTCCTTATCCAAGGATTGAAAGAGATGATACTGAAGAATAAAATTCCAATGAAGAAGAAGAAAATCATGAAGCAGAAATGATTCAACAAGAAGATGAGAATCTTAAAAAATTGAAGCATGTTCAGATTGAAAATAGCAAGCTCAAAACACAAATAGAAAACTAAGAAGTGAATTGGGTAGTTGTGAAAAGACAATTGAAAGCTTGAAGAAGAAATTAGAAGACTTTGAGAAACTAAGAGAAGAAACCATTTCCTTGAAAACTCTACTCGAAGAAGCAAGAAGAATAGGACAAAGAATGTCCAATTGATGAAGAAAGAAGAAGATTGTGAGAAATGTTGAAACAGAGCTTAAATTTTTACCTTAAAACAAAATTTTGGTACCCTAGAGTCTTTGCATTTTTAAAATCTTTATAAAATAAAAATTTTCACACCTAATAAATTTGAAATACACTGGGGTTTTAATCTCGGAAAAAGAA
>ML795507.1:38651-49678 GCA_009831015.1 Picea engelmannii | reverse complement strand
AGTACAAGCATTACATTATCCATGATGAAGTCCAGAAAGGAGAAAGTGATTCTCCAATACATATCTCCACAGATGAGCAGATAAGAATACATTTTGGTAAAGCCCATATTCAAGATGAAAGAACTTGCATACTCAAGCTAGAGATCATGGAAATAACTCTATTAACCGGAAGGGAAGACTCTCCAAGCTAGAAGAAGGTACGCAAACATTTATTTGTGTGATTTAAATAACTCTCCAGTTAGGAGGGAGAATTTATCTTTGTAAAAGTCCAGATTGGACAGATGGTTTCCTGTTCGGAAAGTGGATTGAGATTTATGACGAACAGTGGCTTCCCATTGTAGTTAATATGGGAGGCAGACTGATTGTTGATGTATCATAGACAGCGACTTCCCATTATGGGGAGTGGTCTAGGACAATCATTCTTCTTGGCAGTCACTCTGAGTAGTGGTCAAGTAGAATGATCCGCCTCGCCAGGCAGTCATTCTTTCAAAGTTCACAGTTGTGAGCAGTTTCGAAGAATCATCCGTTTTGGAGGTTGATGCAGGACAGACATTCCTCGAGGGCAGACTCATTCTTTCCAGGTTACACTTGTTTAGTGTCGGAGGAATGACCCAGGGTGGGGAATGGTCTGGATAGTTACTCCTCGAGGGAAGACTCATTCGCTCCAGGTTACACCTTGTTTTGTGTCGGAGGAATGACCCAGGGTGGGGAGTAGTCTAGGCTCAGCAATCAGGGACAGTTATTCCTCGAGGGCAGACTCATTCTCTCCAGGTTACACTTTGTTTAGTGTCGGAAGAATGGCCCAGGGTGGGGAATAGTCCAGGACAATCATTCCTTAGGGCAGACTCATTCCCTCCAGGTTACACTTTGTTTAGTGTTGGAGGAATGGCCTAGGGTAAGGAATGGTCCAAGCATTTCTTGAGGGCAGAACACTTTGTTTAGTGTCAGAAGAATGGCCCAGGGTGGGAAATGGTCCAGGTTAAGAAATCAGAAACAATCCTTCTTCCTTGGTTGAGAAGAATGGGGAAGATAGCCTATTATTGATATTCTATGTTGAGGGCAGACATTCTTTCAGACCTCACAGATGTGAGTGAAAGATTGGCCCAGATGATCATTGTTGAAATTCTATACTGAGGGCAGACACTCTTTCAGATCTCACAGACGTGAGTGAAATATTGGCCCAGTTGATTCAGTTTTTATGATAACATTGTTTCCATGCAGATGAAGACTACTGTGGTGGCAGAGATTCTTTCAGATATCACAGACATGAGTGAAAGATTGGCCCAGATGATACAATTTTTATCATAACATTGTTTCTATGCAGGATGCTCTCAGATGTTTTTTATGAAGACTATATGACAGTAGATGAGGACTACTATAGTGAGTGTGTTTCACTGCTCGCAACTATACGTTGTTGATCAAGTACTTGTGTGTTACTTGATGTGGTAGTTAACCACTGGATTGTAGTTGTGTACTACAATGAATAGACACAGGTGTGTTCTATCCTTGTTCTAATTTCCTTGAAGACTATCAGCAGTTTATTGGAGATGATGATCATTCAGATGAATGATGAACAGAGATTTTCCAGACAGAAAACAGTTTAGAGCTTTTACTCCTCTTGTATTACTCTATGGTGAGAGTGACTTATCTAGCATCATATTACTTAGATGAAGTATGGTTTTGAGAGATGATGCAGTTGATAGTGATGGTGATGATCATGATCTAGTCATGAAGTAGTCTAGATGACTATATTGATGCTACCGGGTAAATGGTATGTTTCGTGCTCAAGTCCATTACCTGTAAATACCTCTCTAGCTAGGAGGGAGTGTTAATATTATGGTAGCTATGGGAGGTATTTACCTCTACATGTGAACCTGATGAGAATAGAAGAATCTGGGAAGCAAGAGAAACCCTAATGAATTGGCTAATAACCCTAGAAGCCTTGTCGTCTCAAGAAGAAAATTTATATTAGGCTATTAGCCTCCAAGAGAAGAAGTCGGCCAGAATTAATAATAATATACTGAACAGACACATACCCAGAAAGAGAAGTCGGCCTCAACAAACTGGCAGGATTACTATAAATACAGGGTGCCTGTTCTCATTTATCACATCTCAGGACTGCACTTTTCCCAGTTGGTGCGCACTGCAGTTGCAGTTGGTGCGCAGGTTTGGAGGAGGGTTGCAGGTGCAGCTACAACAGCAGCAAGTTTCAGTATTTGGTTTGGATATCTCTTGGCTAGGGTTTGGACTATCTGATCAGTTTTTTTTATGCGCTATCCTTGGGGATTGATGCGCTACTCCTTGTTTGGCTATCTAGCCTAGGGTTTGCTTCCGGAGGAATTCTCAGGTCAAGGTTAAGGTGCTCGGAGGGAGGCTTCGGCCTGTGGTTGGGTGACAAGGGTATCGTCAATGGTAAAATGAGCACACCATCTTCTATATTCTAACAGTATGAACATTATGAATTTTAGTGGTGCCATTTGGACTAATCAATGCACTAGCTATCTTTATGTGCTTGATGAATGACATGTTAAAAAATTATATGGATAAGTTTTCCATTGTGTTCTTGGGTGACAAACTTATTTATTCCAAGTCAAAAGAAGAACATGAACATCACTTGTGGTTAGTACTACAAGTACTAATGGAACATCAACTTTATGCCAAGCTTAGTAAGTGCTCTTTTTATGAAGAGAAAATCCATTATTTTGGGAACATTATTTCAGAAGAAGGTATAGCAGTAAATCCTAAGAAGGTTGAAACCATTATAGTATGGGTAGAACCAAGGAATGTTTCAAAAGTCATATCTTTCATGGGATTAGATAGATAGTAGATGAGGTTTATAGAAGGATTCTCTAAATTTTCCCATCCCATCACTTATTTACAAAAGAAGGGAATTAAATTTGAATGGACAACAAAGTGTGAAGAGAACTTTAATTTTATGAAAGAATTACTTACTAGTGCACCTATTTTAAANATGAGGTTTATAGAAGGATTCTCTAAATTTTCCCATCCCATCACTTATTTACAAAAGAAGGGAATTAAATTTGAATGGACAACAAAGTGTGAAGAGAACTTTAATTTTATGAAAGAATTACTTACTAGTGCACCTATTTTAAATATTTCTTACCCAAATAAGAATTTTGTGGTATGTACAAATCCATGCAAGGAAGGACTTAGTGGAGTCGTCACTCAAAATGGACATGTCATTAGTTATGAGTCCATAAAGCTTAAAGAACGTGAGAGGAATTATGCCACACATGATTTGGAGCTTGTTGACATAATTCATGCATTGAATATGTGGAGGCATTACATCATGGGGAAGAGATTTGAATCAAGAATAGACCATAGTGGTCTGAAATATATTTTTGAGCAACCAACTTTGAATGCGAAGAAGACAAAATCGCTAAAATTTTTAAGTGAGTATGACTTCGATATCAAACATATAAACGAAAAACAAAATAAATTTGTTGATGCACTCACCAGGAGGATACATCCCATGCATGGTATAGCCATTAGTATGCATCAGTTATATTTAAAGAGAAGAATTTTGGATGTTGTTGTTATGGACCAGCATTACCTACCAGTAAAAGAAGGTTTATAGTAGGAAAATGTACAATGGAAAATTAAAGAGTAGGGGATGAAGGAAGATGGATTACTTATGGACAAAAACTGAATGTGTGTTCCTAGTTTCGAAGAACTTAGGATTTTTGCATTAAAAGAAATACATAATGCTCCATATGTCGGACATCTCGGTTACCAAAAAACAGTTGCGACAGTAAGAATCCAATTCTTTTGGCCTGGAATGAAGAAGGGTGTTACTGATTACATTGCCAGATGTATGGAATGTCAAAGAGTGAAATTTGGGCATAGACACCCAGTAGATTTGTTATAGCCATTGTCAATCCCAGAAAATAAATGGGAAGTGGTAACCATTAATTTTATCACTAAGTTTCCCAGGACAACAAGGAAACATGATTCAATAATGGAAGTGGTGGCTAAATTGACAAAGGTTGCTCATTTTTTTCCTATAAAAATGACTCATACAACAACTAATACTGCTAAAATTTACGTGAGGGAAATTGTTAGATTGCATGGAATACCTAAGGCAATTGTCTCAGATAGAAATACAAAGTTTACTTCAAATTTATGGAGGGGATTATTTAAAGTATTTGGTACAAATCTAAAATTTAGCACAACATACCATTAACAATCAAATAGGAAGACAAAGAGAGTCAACCAATTAATTGAAGACATGTTGAGAATGTATGTGATGGATAAGCCATATAAGTGTGAATATTACTTGCATTTGATTGAGTTTGCTTATAATAACGGGAATCAAGCTTCATTGAAGATGAGCCCATTTGAAGCTTTGTATAGTAGAAAATGTAATACTCCAGTGAGTTGGAACAACCCAGCAAACCGAGTAGTACTTGGGCCAGAATTGCTCAAGGATATGGAAGACCAGATGGTTAAAATTAAGCAGAATTTGAAAGCAGCACAAGATAGACATAATAGATATGCAGATAAGAATAGGATAGCTAGATAATTTAAAGTGGGAGAGCGTGTTCTTTTGGAAGTGAATCCCAAGAAGATCTCATTGAAGTTGGGCAGTTGTACAAAGCCAACAGCCATATTATGTGGTCCATTTGAGATATTAGATAGAATAGGGTCAGTTGCATACATGCTTGCATTTCCTACTTCCATGAATGTGCATAATGTATTTCATGTATCTTTGCTAAAAACGTATGTGCATTATCCTAACCATGTTATTGATTGGAATTTGATTCAGGTGGATCCAGAAGGAGACTTTTAGGTCCATCTGGTGCGCATATTGGATAGAAAAGTCAAAGTGCTTGGGAATCAAGTCATAGAATTGGTAAAATTTTAGTGGACCTTCTACGGTCCTGATGATGCTACTTGGTAGCATGAATATGCCTTGTGGGAAAAGTACCTGTGACTTTTTGAATAATTTTGAAATTTTGATTTATGTTTTGTGTATGCACTGAAGATAGTGCCAAAATAAGGGGGGGGGGGGAATGTAATACCCTAGTTTTCAGTCCCCAGATTAATAATGTTTTTTTTTATTATTATTTGGTGAAAGGTTGGAGTTCCTAAACAAATAAAGGGGGTCAGAGTTCCTAGGAAATGTAATACTTTGAACATTATTAATGATAAAATACATCGTTGGCTACGAGATGGAGAAGGACAAGAGTTATAGGGGTTATGATTCCACGAGAGAGGGGGGGAAGCTGAGGGGATAAGACTTTACACTTTTCAATTATTTTTATTTTACCCATATTGAAATTTTAGAGAGAAAGAGGGGGTTGCGTGATCTTCTTGAGGGAAGGCCACATTATTCTTTTGATATTTAAGCTGTGTTCTTGATTGTCTTGGGGGTTTTCCATTCATGGTTACCAAAATTGTTTTAGAGTCGTTCCTCTCTACTTGGATCTTCTGCTTATTCTTGGTTTTGCATGGGGAAAGGAAAAATAATTGTTGGAGGCAAGCAACCATGGTTGGTTGGGTGTGGTAATTACTAGTGAAATCCAACAATGGATTGATACATGTATGCATGAGATGCATTGGAATATTGATAAACCTTGTTCACAATTATGAATCCTAATAGTTCCAACATTGATATTTCCTTACCAGTAGCATTGGAGCCCTGGAAATAGGTGGACAGCCTAATGGACTACGTGATAGTGAAGGGGGTTCATTTTCTTTGGGTGGTGTAGGATGAAGGGAATAGAGATGGTAAACTAGGGTTTGTTGTGTGTTTGAGAAACCTGTGAGAACTTGATTTTTTACTGGTTTGGGAAATAGAGTGTCGGTCTGAGACTTGTCCTTGTGGATTCATAGCCTTGTCTTAGGGGTGACCTGCTATTGAGACTTGGAATAACAGTGTCTAGGGTTGGGTGGAATTTCCTTCATCTATAGCTAGTTGGTGTAATTACATTTTAAAGATAAGTGTTCTATGTCATGTGTTTTCTCTACTTGCATATTTATGTTCGTTGTGTATTAATTATTATCTGAGAGATATGTATTTATAATGCGCCTTCTTGTTGGTTATTGTTGTGCATGTCATATTGTTCATTTCTTTTATGGTGTAGCATGAATCTTCATTATTGCATGTGTTTATTTCATGATTTTTTATTAATTAATTAGTATCATAAAATTTGAAATCAATCCAAGAAGTGAATTTTGGAAGCACCCGAACAATGGGTATGTTTTAGATCAATATCAGAGCAGTAGCAAGCGATAAATATTTTTGGTTTGCTGATCTAGGTATGTTACAAGTGATATCAGTGTGTTTTTGAAGTATTGTGGCTCATCCCGGTGGTTGGGTTCATTACATCAAACTTCTTCAAGGTAGAGGTCTACAAGCCATTTGCAACAAGACTTGGCTTGCACTATTTCAAACTCTACATGGTGTTATATTTTCCTTCAATTTCAAGATGAAGCTAAGAAACCAACTTATTCAATTCTGCAATGGTTTCTTCCTTTCTACAAGATGCCTCTAAACAACACCCATATTTATAGTAAAGGGCATAAAGGGGTTTCAAATCTATATTCAGTTGATTTTGAACAAGTCAATTGTCTACTAGTCGATGCACTCAACACATCATAAGTATATTAGCCAAATAATAGATTATCTGGAGGAACATATCCTTGGTCTTATATCAACAATAATAAGAAATTTATAGACAACACACAAGCTACATCGAAAGATTATACAAATGACACAATCAACAATACAAATTTTGGTATGTATAGTGTGGTAATTATCTTCAAAATCTAGTGAGAAACATGGACAAGGATAGGTTCTTCCTTCAATAGACAGATGCCACAACAATATTTATTTTCCACAATGGGCAATAAAACTTAGAAATACAAAGGAATGGGGTAATAATTTAACAATAATCCTCTCAGACAAGGATCCTCAGTACTTCTACTTCCAACCAGTAATATAAGGAAATCTACAATAGGTTGTAGTATATCCCAAACAATGGTTCAATGCAAACAACATAAAAATACACATCAAACATGTTGAAATGACCATCGACCAACTCGTCTCTAGCTAATCCACTAATCATTTTCAATAATAAACTTTATTGCAACAAAGTTAGGACAATGCCAAATAAAAACCAAACCTTTCAATAAGAATCTACCCTTGGTTGATAGCATTGTTAATCTATCTCACTGCATTTCAATATGTGTCCTAACCAAAAAATCAATAAGCCAAGTGTCAATCAGTTCAATTGAGTGAACTCTGCTACATTAAATTCATCAATCCGGGATTCGTAAACTGATGAAGTGCATACACTATATATGCAGGACTTAGTTTATGAACTACTTCTAAATGGATACTAAATCAAATTGTTCATTGTTTTGCTATAGAAATAGAGTTATTGCATAGCTACATAAAACCAAGTAAATGCAATACTACAAAAATAGAATTAACATGAAGTTACATAAATGGTTCTAAGCACTTGAATTTGTTAACCTACTAGATGTTGGGGAATTGGGTGGAAGTTGATACGAAACAGACAAACAATTCTATAGATAATCGAAGAGGGAATAAAAATTTTGAAGACAAAGGAGGTGATGTCTAAAGACACCATTATAGCACTGAAGTAAAACGCATTGTGATTAGAACATCACAATGCATATTGGACATATTGTACACAACAATGATATCACCATGATGATAATGACCCATGGGATCTATTATTTGTAGCAAAGTCTAACCAACTACCATGAAATTGGGAGGATATTGTTCGCATATAACCATTAGTTGTTAGAGTTGACTTTGTCAAATCCATGTTGTCTAGTCAGCTCGAAAAGGATGATCGACTCGACTGTCCATGTGTCAAATTCGTAGTCAATTGGTTAGTTGGTTGATCCATCGATCGACTATCTTCGACTATTGGTCAATAGTTCGACCGACAAGTTTGTCGACTACTCAACCAATTAATGTAGATATATGTTCAATCATCTGACCGATTATTTCCATATGTAGGTCGACCACCAAACCGACTAATTCCAGGAGAAGTGTGATGAACCATCAGGGCTTGATGTTCCAACACCCCCCCCCCCATTAGCACACGTCTCTGGAGATTCAAGAGGTGAAATTACATCATCATTCCACCCCTCCCATAATTGCATATTCTTGAAGCCCAAGCATCGTACAGAGCTTGATAAATCTAGCTTCAGATAAAGGTTCAGTGATGATATCAGCAACTTGATCATTTGTTCTGCAATATTCAAGAGGGACAACATTTTCATGAACTAACCATCTCAAATAGTGAGCATGGAGATCGACATGCTTCATCTTATTGTGGGAAATAGGATTATCAACAACCTGCATGGCACTCTGATTGTCACACTAGATTGTAGTCGAGGTCTGAATAGGAAATCCAAGTTCACCCAAAAGTTGGCAGATCCATACTGCTTAAGTACCTGCTTGAATGGCGCCACGATATTTTTATTTTGTAGTCGACAAGGAGACTACCTTATGTTTCTTGCACGACCACACCAATGGCCCAGTGCTAAGATGAAACACATAGCCAAAAGTGGAATTCAGATCATCATTGTTGCCATCCGAGTCGAAATCGGTGAAGCAAACTAGCAAATTTGAATTTTGAGAATACTTGATGCCAAAATGATCGATACCCTTGGGAGAGTGGACAATTTGTTTGAATTATTTCCAATGGATTTCTCTGGGGTCTTGCATAAACCAAGAAACCACACTAATAGAAAAGGAAATTACAGGTCGACTATGAGTAAGATAAAAGAGATTGTTGACAATTGTCAATAAATTGTAGCTTCGCCTTTGGGAGTTTGAAGAGTTTTGGTGAGATTTACTCCATATTGAAAAGGAGTAGCACATGGCTTACAATCGCCCATCTTAAAATGTGTCAAAAGATCCATTACATATTTAGATTGAGAAATAAAAACAAAAAACATCACACAATGGTAATACTTGAAGACCCAAAAAATAATGCAGAGTACCGTGTTAGATATTACAACATTCAATTATTAACTTAGCCAATTTCACAGGCACAACATGAAACTGACTACTTCAAGAATCCAAAAACACCATGAATAATAAGAATACCATGAACCAACATTGTAGCCATTTTATAGTGGGAAACATTGGGTAGGGAATCAAAACCCACTCTTGACAATTCTTAAGTTAAGTTCAAAATTTATGATGCAACCACCAAGGTTGAGCACCAAAATTACCCACTACTCAAACAAAATCAAGTAACAAAGAAAACCCAAAAGATTCATAGAACTACTTCGTTCCAACCTTCCACTACTATTCAACCCAGCCTATGTTTCCCCTCCTAAATCACCTACACATTTGGCATCTTTCCAAGTGATGATCTGCACCTTAGCTTCATCTCAAACTCAAAACATGGTTTCATTTCCATTCTTTGATGATCCCCAAAGGACCAAGTTTGCATCTATATATATGAAACTCAAACAATATCTTGAACCACACCATTCCATCGAACATACTAACCATGCTTGGGTCAACCAACTCCTAGGGAGATCCCAAGTCTTTGCTTGTCTCATCAATGCAACCATCTTTCTCAAATAGATTCTCTTCTATCTATATATTTTTTATATATATTCAGCATTTCCATCTCTCTCTCTCTCTCTCTCTCTCTCTCTCTCTCTCTCTCTCTCTCTCATTTTGAAGATGTATCGTGTATTGTGAATCCAGTTTTATTGAACGAGCCAGCCACCAAGACAATGTGGTAAACTCAACAAAACAACCTAAGATCACTTAGCCGACCAACATGCCAAGAACATCTTAATCAAATGGGACCATTATCCACACCCAACTCGTTTAGATGGGATCATTAGTCATGCTAACATATCAGCATGAGATGACCAAATTTGACCTAGAAATTCGTCAAAGCCCCCTTGAACAATTTCTTCTAAGTCACTGCCTACCAGTGAGTTTGTTTAACCCAAACAAATGTACCCAAGGCTTTGCTTATAAGATGGCCTCACCTCGATCACCACATATCCAACTACGTATGTGCAACTTCTTGATTCCACTAGATCGCCACCTCCAACTTCACGTCAATTTCTGCATTTGTCATTACTATTATTATGTCTTGTGTGTGTTGTTGTAGCAAGTCAATCTAAAGTTGTTTCATGTGTTATGGGCATGTAGTCACTACTACACCCAACAATTTCATACTCGACTAACTTATATGAGCCTCGCACTGACAAACTCCAACCTTAATGCCAAAAAACCTCTTTTCACACCAACAACTCAAATGCAACACCCAATTCCATTGGACTCACCTAGTTGAATGATTAACTCAAGACAATATAAGTAGAGCCATCGTTGGCCCTTACACTCGTGATTGTCACTTTACTTGGTCACTGCCCCCTTATTTGATGACCACCCCTTTGCTCAATGAACCAAAGTCAAACAAATTTGGCATTTCCCAATGAGAAAATATCCTTTAACTTAACTCTACTTGGCCTTTGGCCTTACTCCTCAATCAACCTCAACCATTTTACAATCTAATTTCAAATCAATTTTATCAAGTATAATCGTTGTAATGATTCTATTTAAACTAATTCATCCTCTATGTAAGTGCTTTTGCATGCTTGTGCAGTTGCCTACCCCTTGGAACATTACAATCCTTGTAAGATATTTCAAAATAGACAAGTGAAATTATTAACAAACTACAAAATAGACAACTCAAACTATAAACAAACTACAAAATGGACAAATGGACAAGTGAGATTATTAACAAAGTGTCATGTTGCAACATCAACCCCCCATAATGATTTATCATATGAAGTGTCACATTGTAACATCAAACCCACAATTATTTGTGTGTGCCTTATCTTCTCTGCATGATCTATGTCCCATACCTCATTGGATTGAGATATAATTTCTACCAGTGAACCTTTTCATAGAGATTGAGATATAATTTCTACCTCATAACCTTTTTAAATAGATTGAGATATAATCTCTACCCACAACTTTGACCTTT
>ML795507.1:24292-38551 GCA_009831015.1 Picea engelmannii | reverse complement strand
TTTTTCTTCATCGATCCTAAAGAGTTCAAATGGTAAAGCTGTTCCTTGCACCTCCGGGTCGTCCACGTGGCACGTAGATTGCCACATCACACTCGTGGCCTCGGGGTTGGTCAATGCTCATGCCGAACAGCATATGGAAGTTAAAGTCCAAAGAAGAATCTCGTGACCGGACTACGATGTAAAGCGTGGTGAGTGATGGGGGGCTGCATGCTGACATCCTCGTCGCTCACACACAACGGATAGTGACGTCATACGTAACGGCGCCGGTGTCCGGTTTTGAATTCTGTTATAAGCAGCCGCCACCCAGTCATTCCTCGTGACTCTGAAGCGCGACATTCCGGTTGGAACGTGGGGACTGTGTATTTGCTCGGACTGCATTTTCTCGCCGGCGGTACCTCCTTCCACAGTTCATTCATTTGTGCTCGATTGCCTTAGTCTTTACTTAGTTGACTCACGAGTTCTTGATGGGTGTTTGAAGGCGCCTTTAAAATACTACCTAGCAGGGGCGTTTTGAGCCTGTGTTGATCACAGCAAAGAAATGGAACCTGCGAACTCATTCATGGATGTCTCAGAGGATGGAGAACAAAGTTCGACCCCCAAGCTCGCCATTTTTTCTTCCTTGTGGGAGCTACCGGAGCCTCAGGGGACCAAGACTCCTCCCCTGATAGCCCCGGTTTCGATTCCCTTCCAATGGGAAGAAGCTCCTGGGAAGCCCAAGGCTCTTGAGAGCTTCGAGCTCACGACGTCCAGGTCCTTGCATCTTCCTCCCAGGCTCCAGCTGCTCCTCGACCGGAGCAACAGCAGCTTAGCTGAGCGCGGAGTTGAATACCCTTCAAAGCATTTAAGGCTCTGTCGGAGTGCCTCTCTTAAATGTCTGTCTTGTTCCACACGCGCCGAGTTCGATTCCCTGAGAGTCCCGACCCAGCAGCAGAGGGGTATAATCCGACACAGCTTCGAGGACAAGACTCTGGTTGATTCACCCCGAAGCATTTTGAATGGGCATAAGACCAGCTGGGACTCGTCCACTTCGTCCCATGACTCAGCTGCCTCGGTGCTGGCTGACGGTAACGACGTGGTGTGCTCTCAGGATGAGAAGCCCAAGCAGCATGATCGGAGCTGGAAGAAGACGAGGAGATTTCTGCACTTGTGGGCAAAGTGTCTGAGGTGGCAGAAAAACAAGAAACCGCAGAATGGTTGTGGATATGAATGTGTGTCGTCCACTGGCTCTGACATGGGCTTTCTGGAGTTGAAGCCTGATGATGACGTGGACAACTTGCTGTATTTCCCAGAAAAAATAGATGATGGTTTCAGTGTTCATGGTGTTACAGCTGTAGAAGGTGTGGAAGAAAAGATGCCAGCCTTTTGTTCTTCGGCAAAGCTTGGATGTGAGACTAAGGGAAAAATTGTCGCTCAGAAGAAGAAGAGAGGAAGACGGGTTATCCGAAGAAAAGAAAGAAGCCCCAGATTCTTTGTAAGTATATTTTTCTACCCTCTTGCCATTTTTTCTTCTTTTGCAATTGCTAGTATGTACAATTATTTATGTACAACCCCTAAACCTGGACAAACTATGTAAAGGGCATGTCCCCATAAATTTGAACGGATTGGTAGCTTAGGTGGCAACTTGCCTCAAGTTCATTTTGCACTGCTTATCCTCATCCAACTAGGGGAAACCCATCTTAAACCCCAGATCATTTCCCCGAGTTTGGAAGCTCCAGGTTGCATACATCTACCGTTCCAATATGTGTCTCTGTACTGGTTCCCATAATTTATAAATCCAAGAATCAATGCATGTAGTAGTAATTCACAAACATAAACAAACATAGAACTCGATGGCCATCCTAGAGTAGGATACACTTCACATAAAAATGCACTAATTTTCACGAATTTAGGCATAAATCATGGTTCCCCTCATTGTTCAGTTAGCCTTAAGCATTCTTCAGAAACTGTGCCCAGAATATTGAGTGACAGGTTCCCTGCTCTCAACCTTGCATATTGGCAAGGTTTTGGATAGGAACCTGTCACTCAATATATCAATATATGCAAGGTTTTGGATAAGAACCTGTCACTCAATATTTTGAATAGAGTGATAATTTGTATGCTCATGGTTCCACTCTATTATGCTGCCATCATGCACCAAGGGTTTTCCAGAAAATCTGAAACTTTATATGAGAATCATAAAATTTGGTTTACTGGCCGAAAGATGTATATTTTGCATGAAATTTATCAAGTCATCATTTCACCTCCACCACCTCCTCCTCCTTTTTCTCAATTGAATCTTAGAATAATTTTATTTATGTCCTCAGCAAATCTTATAAGATCTATGAGACAGAATAAAAAGACATAACAAAAAAAATTGTTAAAAAAATTCTAAACTTTATGTAAAAAAGGCACTAATTTCAGGAAATGGATTCAGCCAAAAATTATTCATGTCCTTCGCAAACCATAGGGCAGAGTAAAAAGTATAAAAAAAAAAACTTGTAAAAAGAAATTAAATTTTATGTAAGATGTGCACTAATCAGAAATCATGGTTCCACCTCGCTTGTGATTTAGCTCATGGTATGCTAGGAAGGGTTAACTCAGAAAATCTGAAACGATCCACAGAAACTATGAAATTTTGCTTTGCTGAATTCTTACAAAGATGAGCAGAAAATGTGCATTGTGGATAAACTTTATCCACAATGCACATTTTCTGGAAATTAAATTTTATGTAGAGATGTGCACTAATCAGAAATCATGGTTTCACCTCGCTTGTGGTTTAGCTCATGGTTTTACCATGCTGGGAAGGGTTAACTCAGAAAACCTGAAACAATCCATAGAAACTATGAAATTTTGCTTTGCTGAATTCTTACAAAGATGACCAGAAAATATACATTGTGATAAACTTTATCCACAATGCACATTTTCTGAAAATTAAATTTCATGTAGAGATGTGCACTAATCAGAAATCATGGTTCCACCTGGCTTGTAGTTTAGCTCATGGTTTTACCATGCTAGGAAGGGTTAACTCAGAAAACCTGAAACGATCCATAGAAACTATGAAATTTTGCTCTTCTGAATTCTTACAAAGATGAACAGAAAATATGCATTGTGGATAAACTTTATCTAACCCCAATCATCCCTTCCCACCTCCACCTCCTTTCTCTCAATTGAATAATAGAATAAATTTATTTATATGTAAGATCTATGAGATAATGAAAAGGTATAATAAAAAAACTGTAAAAAAAATTCTGCAGCTGAGCAGCTATTTACATCCCGGCTGTATCTTACTGTATAGTGTCAATGCTAATATTTTAAAATTCCAGAACATCAAAATTTAACAAACTATTAAACCCTGCATTATTTCATGTAAAATGGCTTAACCCAAAACAGAATTCTTTAAATATAATCGATCCTAAATATACCTTAAAATAACAGCCAATGCAAAATGGCCATTATTTTTACTGTCTTCCAGCTTATGTTAATTTGGACATTTAGTCTGTGAAATGGGCATTAGGCATTTGGTCAGCCTCATAATCATCCTGCTTTAGCGACTTTCTTGTGGCAATTTCCTTTTGCGGCTTGCAGCCCTGTGTACTATGTGGATTTGGCTGCACTTGTATTAAAAGCAGCTATGCTCTAATGTCTGATGTGAATTGTTTTCTTTCAATAGTTAGGTTGGGTCCCAGGTCCTATAAAACCTACAGCAATTTTGAGGTGGATATATCTCTGTTTAAGAGTTAGGCAGGCCCTTTACAACTTCAGTTGTCTTGTTTATGGATGTATCTCTGTTTATGAGTTAGGCAGGCCCTTTACAACTTCAGTTGTCTTGTTTATATTATTTTTATGGTTGTAGGTCTGTTTTTTGTTGAGAATGTGTGGTTGCATTGACAGTAGTGAGGTATATTTAGAGAGCAGTATTTAAAAAAACGTTTTCATATGGTAAAGTTTATTTCTGGAAAAAAAATTATATTACTACTTATAATAAATAATAGTAATATTCTATGTTAGTTTAATATAGATGTAAACAAAAATAAAAATATATCTATATGTAAGAGAGATGTGATATTTACATATAGAGATTTCTAGATTTATATATAAATAGAAATATTATAAATATGATATTTATATAAAATTATTGTTACTCTTATTTTATGAGCTCCATATCTTTAAACGATAAAAAAATTTACATCTTGAGAGATTTGATCCTATAAATGTTTGATAATTCCCAAATTAAAATGGATTTAAGTTGGTTATACCAATTTACAGAATATTAAATTTAGCATGAGATTTCAACAAAAAAAAAACTAGTTTCTATTATTTAGTTCCCTTCTTCACAAAATCCCCATCTTCACAAAGATATCTGGATGGAGGAAAGCTCAATAACAAATCCAAATGAAACTAAATTGGGCTGAAACCCTCAACGAGACTATAACAACTCCAATAACAGCAGTCTCTACCTCAACGAGACTATAACAGCAGTCTCTACCTTGAAACAACTCCAATGAAAGAGCTGGATAGATCCTTTCAGATACATGTACCCTGATTCTCTGATTCAGACCAGGCTTAGAATAGTAGGTTAAAAAATGTCTGCTCATAATGTTATTATTTTTATTATCTGTTAGAGACAGTTATCGAGACACTGTAATTAGAAATACAAAATATCGTACCAAGTTTTTAGCAAGTGTTGGTTAGTATGAACGTATTTAAAACAATCCGTTTTAGTTGCCAATTTGTTTTCTATCTTGATTTAATTAACTATGATGTAGCTATTCTAATTTAATTTACTGGGAGATATTGGCTTCTATGAAACGGCAGTCAGATTTATTAATAGCACTTTGTGTTTTTAATATGCAATTGCAGGAAGCAATCTGGAAGAGAGTAAGAAATAGAGTTTCAGTGAATAAAAGGAAGGTGATCAAATCTGCGAACCGAAAATTCAACTAATAGTTTGAGTGGGCAGGTGCATGGTATGACTCTTCTGGCTACATCCCTTTTCCTGGCACCTGGGAAGAGGAAATGTTAGCAAAATGCTATGCTGGATAGAATAGTCTGTGCAATGAGCAGCCTTGTGTAACATATGAAATTTAGACTGCATTGTTATGAATATATAATTATTAAAAAGAGAACCAGTAGATCAAAGGTGTGACAGTGAAGAAGGGAATGTTGATCTGAAGATATGTGCAAGACATGAGCATAGTTCAGATGATTATGCTATTGTCTCTTAGCCATGCTTTCAGCAATGTATTCAAATGACATCAATATGTGCAAGAACATGAGCATAATTCAGATGATTCTGTCATTGTTTCTTAGCAATGCTTACAGTAATGTATTCAAATGAGATCAGTATATGTTGTAGTAAATTAACTCTGTGATGAAATTATAACAATTTATCGATCAATGATATCTGAGATTTTAATATCATCGTAGAATAAAATTATGAAAGTTTTTGAGATAAAATTACAATAACAATGTATCGATCATTGACATCTGAGATTTTAAGATTGTGTAAGCACAGTAGAATTGTGAAAGTTTGTAAAATGTTGAAGATGAATGTGTGAAATTGCAATTTCGGATCTTCTGTAAGGTGGAAGAATGGCTGTTGTTTATGTTGTATGATTTTGTTAGTAATGTTGGAATCCGGTAACATAAATTTGTATGAAATCATAATTTATTGTTATTTAAATTACATTTTTAATGTAGAAGTGAAATCAACTCGCTGAAAAATTCCCAAAACACTTAAATTTATAAAAATAATATTCCACACAAAACAATGTGTTCCAAATTTGAGAGTTGGCCGATTGCTCAGTGATATTTGATAAATAAGCATTGAATGCCAACTTTGAAAGTTTGAACACTCAATAACATTGAAATTCAATATTGACTTTCATATCGTGAGCACCAGGCAATCAACTTTCAAGTGTCAGCTCCGATGACTAAATATAAAACAGGACGTAATCTACAGATGACTTTGTTGACATTGTAGATCTGACATTAACCCAAGGAGGTGGAAAGGTGGTTGTAACCTACTACTTGAATAAGTCTTTTTGGAAAGGTAGATTTAACCTACTTCAATAAGACGCTAATGGCTTATGTGGGCAATATATATATCTAATATTGAATTATCTCCATAGTGTATTTACCGTACAAATTTAAAATAATTAAATTATCTTTCTACTTTATAGGTTTAGATTACATACACAATATATTGCATGTGAGTGAAAATATATATGAAATTAAATATGTAAAAGTTCAAAATAATTGAATTATTCTTTTGCTTTATTTGTTGGGTTTATATTCCATACACAATATTGCACGTCTGTAGAAATATATAATTAAATATGTAAAAATTTATATAATAAAATATATGAAGGTCTATATCTCACATAATATTGTAATAATTAAATTATCTTCCTACTTTTGGGTTTAGATCACATACACAATATATTGCATGTGAGTGAAAATATATATGGAATTAAATATGTAAAAGTTCAAAATAATTGAATTATTCTTTTGCTTTATTTGTTGGGTTTATATTCTATACACAATATTGCACGTCTGTAGAAATATAAATATATATATATATATATATATAAATAAGTAAAAAATTATATAATAATATATGTAGGTTTATATCTCACATAATATTGTAATAATTAAAATATCTTCCTACTTTATTCGTTGGGTTTAGATCACATACACAATATATTGCATGTGAGTGAAAATATATATGGAATTAAATATGTAAAAGTTCAAAATAATTGAATTATTCTTCTGCTTTATTTGTTGGGTTTATATTCCATACACAATATTGCGCGTATATATATATATATATATATATATATATATATATATATCTCACATAATATTGTAATAATTAAATTATCTTTCTACTTTATTCGTTGGGTTTAGATCACATACACAATATATTGCATGTGAGTGAAAATATATATGAAATTAAATATGTGTGAGTGAAAATATATATGAAATTAAATATGTAAAAGTTCAAAATAATTGAATTATTCTTTTGCTTTATTTGTTGGGTTTATATTCCATACACAATATTGCAGATATATATATATATATATATATATATATATATATATATATATATATATATGAAATTAAATATGTAAAAATTTATATAATAAAATATATGTAGGTCTATATCTCACATAATATTGTAAGTTTTTATAAATAATATTTTTTGTTTGGGTAATGGTTTATATATATAAAAAAAAAAATTGTCTTTTTAGAAATGAGATGGTCATGAATAAAATTGTAAGTGTACTAGTTTTTTTTTAGACAAATTGAGAAAACAAATACTTAATAAGCTTTTGAATGTCTACATCTTTATACTTAATGTGGTTTTCCTGAGTTATACTTTTATTAGTTTGCTTTGGTCTCATTGACTTTGGCATGGGCCATGTCCCTTTCAACACCAGTAGTGGCAAGGTGATCGAGGAGCATTTGGTTCGCCTATAGGAGCTCCTTGTCATATCGCACCAAATCTCTCTAAGTCAATGATAAAGTAGAGATGGATTTTGAGGCCACAAATAAGTGCTCTTGTAAATTACTGTTTTGCTTGTTGAGTCTTGTGTGTTAGTCTTAAGTGTTAGCGACAATAACAACCACTTGTTGTTAGGCCTATATTTCAACACTCTGTCACTTGATGGAACCAAGCAAGGTTCAAAACTACGATGCTTTTTATTAATCCTATCATAGTTGGTGTTGTGCAACGACACAATGCTTTTGTAAGTTGACATGCTTAGAAATACCCTGATAAATGATGTGAAGCTATTTGATGCATGATGTCATTTGTGGTAGGGCAACAATGTCCAAACTTGGATCAAAATCTGTTGATCCAAGGTATCAACCCTATTAGTAGAATAAAATGCCAAAGGGCCTAGAGGCATTGATGAGCCTCATTATTGTCCATTTTAAAGGCTCATCTTTGACATATTTTTCCACCACAAACTGACTTAATGTTTGTTTTTAACCATATTTAATAGTCAGTCATGGGTATTTTGTGTGTTTTCTTAATGAATGTATGATTGAGGTGGATTTTTATGTATAACATACCTTTTTGCACTAACTTTCTTGGAAAAAGGCGTGTTCCACCAACCAGGTCAAACTACAAGAGTCAAGAGCACCAACCTCCTAGACACAAGGGATTTTGCCTCCTCGAGTGAGCTTCCAACCAAAGATCAAGGGAAATTGTCTATACCTACCTTTGAGAGTGCTCCTTGTGCATTTATGACCAATGTTGATCAACAATAGTTCAAAAATACAGATGTAAAGGGATGATATTCCTCGTTTACTCATCACTCTTCTTGATTTAGGAAGGTAGGTTCAACTCTCTAGTTATATATAGGCTTCTATTCTAAGAGAGGGGATATGGAGAATTTTTGGAGAAGCATTGTATGGAGATTTTCTACAAGACTTTTTGTTGAAGACTAAAAACTTTGATGTTCTTGATGTACTGTTGATATTTATGAAATAAAATGGTTTTTCCTTCAGTCCATTAAATTTTATTTCAGGGGCCATATGCTTCTTGGGTAGGGCCCATCCAAGAGAGCTCAAGGACCCTTTTTACTATTTATGTAGTTTTCATGCATACTAGTAGTGCTTAGATTAGATAGTGTTTCATTCTCTATTGAATTTAGATTTAGCTTTGCATGATCAGTTTGTGTTTCTGTTAAGATTTTGACTAACTGGCTAGTTGTAGCATCATCCTATAGAAATGTTCAATAACCTTTTGGAGCACTCCTAGGTGCCTCCCAAGGCTAAGAACCATAGATTCACTTCATTCATTTATAATCTAGCTTTGTCAATGCTTTTAAAGACTTGCACTACCATTTTAGTCTTTATTTTGCTTCCTCTAGGAGTATCATGTAGAAACTGTGCAGATCCTGTAGAAATGCACAGTTCCTGTAGAAATCTCCTGTAGGATTATTTTAGCTTCATATTTTGACTTAGCTTAATATTATTTTCCTAAAAGAATTAATAAACAATAAAAGTATATTTAAATTGATAATGATCAAGGGGTTAGATTGTGTTATTCATGCATTAGTGTAAATTTATTTCCATTGCGGATTTCCTGTCATAATTTAGATCTTTACTTCTATCAAAGTTCTTTGTCATAATTTCAGATTGGATTCATCTTTATGCTTCAATTTAACATTCTCGATTTAGTACTCTTTAATGTAGTAGAATAAGTTATTTTCACGCACTTTGGATTGTTGTACTTTCAGAATGGTGTGTTTCCTTCAAACAATTAGTTCAGAATTTCTTTCTATCACTTGATTTCCTGCACATTTTCAGTCTTTGATCATTTTCAAACCTTTTCTACCAACAATTGCATACTGCACATATAGTGCATAGCACCTCTTAAGTTTGTACGAACCCTGGGTTGGCAAGTAAAGTAGGAGACCAAGGGTACAGTAAATCATTGTTGTTATTCTTGGGACCCAACAAGGACCAAAGGAAAAAATGTTAACTCATGGAGGCAATGATGAAGGGCCAATTTGGGTTATCTATGTTATTGGGATGGTGGATGCAATAAGCTAGTGGTTCAATGTTTGCATAGAGGTTGTTTTTGTTGGATAGAATCAATATAGGTGTGGGCTTGCATGTGCTAGCAAGGAGCAAGGATAGTCTTGTGTAAACACGTGTGTGCTAGGAGGGTAGAGCATACGAACCCTATGGAAAGTTGTTGTCTAACACGTCACTAATATTAGCTTCAAGGTTATTGAAGTGAGGGATGTGGGAAAATCCGCTTGTGATCGGTTTGTCATTAATGCCAATGGATTCATCCTCAACAACATGATGAATATCTAGTGTTTTGTTGGTGGGTGTGTGTGGACTATGAAACACCTAAGACAATGTGTGCATGCAAGTTTAGGGGGTAGTGGTTTGGTTGTTGTTGTGGTTTTGTGTGATGTTGTGGTGGTTTTATCTATTGTCAACAATCAATGATATGCAAAATATAGAGGTGGGCAATGACCTATTATTGTTGTCAACATCTTGGGTTTTGTCATCATGTTGATTTGATGGAATTGGAAGTGTCATTAGTCCCTTGTGATGCATAACCTTGATCTTCTTAGGGGTACTTATGTTTGGATTCCTTTTGTTTGAACAACTTGGGGAATCAATGTCATTCCAAAGAGGAAGGTGGCATTCATGTTGCCACTACTCAAAGGGAGTGCTAGTGCCTTCAGATGTCCAGGCCGATGTATATGGTGTCACTAATTTTGAAGTGGGATAGACATAATCTAGGTGGTGGGTGGTCTTTTCACTGTATTAAAAGCACTTACTCCATGCTCGTAAAGATCCACTAAATGCTTCGAACTTATTATGTAATGTTTCTTTGTTATCTCAAAGTTATTCTTCCACTGGGAAGGTTCTTAAGGAGGATGAAGTACATGTCATTCTTATTGGATAAATTTCTTACTTACCCAATATTGGTGACCTAAATCAAAAGGAACTTCTATAATAGTTAAATATGGGTGCAAACACCCAGTGGTACCAAAATCCATTACAATACAATAATGACTATGAAAATTAATTGGTGTGATCTCTCAATAAATGCACCACTTTGACCAAAGCTCTAAGAGTATAAAGTGAAGGAGGTATAGAAAATTGTACATAGTCTCTCCCAAAAATCGTTGTAAGTTGTTGTGAGAGTTTGTTTGTAAGACTTGTGTGAAGAACTATGAGTTGTGTAGCAACAAGTGTAGCACTAGATTTTGTTGTTACTTCTAGCCACTAGTGCAATTCAGGTAATGTTATCTTAATCACCAAGAGTGTTATATACCTTAGATATGAAATAGTATCACACACAAGATATCTAAGAATAAGATAGAAAATCCCCTTTACTTGTTTAAATATAAAATTCCCTTAAGGCACGACAACACCTTACAATGATACTTTTATGGAAGGAATCGACACATGTTCACTTGCCTCTTAAGGTTGGGAAAACTATCAATAAGATAAAATACAAATACAATAAGCTTCCACACATCTCATGAGGAGGAACACATTCTTACTTATAGATAACAAGAGAACCCTAATCATAACAACCTCCTAACTACTTAGTTGACTTTCTTTAATGAGGCCACATTACATTTATTCAATACTAACAAACATAGTGGGCCTTATTTAATAATAACAAACATAGTGGACTTAATCCACTTTATATTAAATGGCCTCCAATATTATTACTCTAATGGGCCTTTCGTCCCCCCATTACACCCTTAGGNTAGAGGTGGGCAATGACCTATTATTGTTGTCAACATCTTGGGTTTTGTCATCATGTTGATTTGATGGAATTGGAAGTGTCATTAGTCCCTTGTGATGCATAACCTTGATCTTCTTAGGGGTACTTATGTTTGGATTCCTTTTGTTTGAACAACTTGGGGAATCAATGTCATTCCAAAGAGGAAGGTGGCATTCATGTTGCCACTACTCAAAGGGAGTGCTAGTGCCTTCAGATGTCCAGGCCGATGTATATGGTGTCACTAATTTTGAAGTGGGATAGACATAATCTAGGTGGTGGGTGGTCTTTTCACTGTATTAAAAGCACTTACTCCATGCTCGTAAAGATCCACTAAATGCTTCGAACTTATTATGTAATGTTTCTTTGTTATCTCAAAGTTATTCTTCCACTGGGAAGGTTCTTAAGGAGGATGAAGTACATGTCATTCTTATTGGATAAATTTCTTACTTACCCAATATTGGTGACCTAAATCAAAAGGAACTTCTATAATAGTTAAATATGGGTGCAAACACCCAGTGGTACCAAAATCCATTACAATACAATAATGACTATGAAAATTAATTGGTGTGATCTCTCAATAAATGCACCACTTTGACCAAAGCTCTAAGAGTATAAAGTGAAGGAGGTATAGAAAATTGTACATAGTCTCTCCCAAAAATCGTTGTAAGTTGTTGTGAGAGTTTGTTTGTAAGACTTGTGTGAAGAACTATGAGTTGTGTAGCAACAAGTGTAGCACTAGATTTTGTTGTTACTTCTAGCCACTAGTGCAATTCAGGTAATGTTATCTTAATCACCAAGAGTGTTATATACCTTAGATATGAAATAGTATCACACACAAGATATCTAAGAATAAGATAGAAAATCCCCTTTACTTGTTTAAATATAAAATTCCCTTAAGGCACGACAACACCTTACAATGATACTTTTATGGAAGGAATCGACACATGTTCACTTGCCTCTTAAGGTTGGGAAAACTATCAATAAGATAAAATACAAATACAATAAGCTTCCACACATCTCATGAGGAGGAACACATTCTTACTTATAGATAACAAGAGAACCCTAATCATAACAACCTCCTAACTACTTAGTTGACTTTCTTTAATGAGGCCACATTACATTTATTCAATACTAACAAACATAGTGGGCCTTATTTAATAATAACAAACATAGTGGACTTAATCCACTTTATATTAAATGGCCTCCAATATTATTACTCTAATGGGCCTTTCGTCCCCCCATTACACCCTTAGGGAGGATTCCAACACTCCACCCCCCTTAGAAAAGCATTGCCCTCAATGCTTGTTTTCAAGAGGTACAACCATAAACCAGGGTCCCATGGACAAGTGTTGAAGTAAGGTATGGAAGCAGGGTCCCATGTACAAGTGCTAGCCACTATGATGGCATAGTCCTTGACAAGCTCCACCATAATCCTGGGTCCTATGTACAAGTGCTAACCACCATGCTAAAGTAGCCAAATTTCCCATGTTTAAGTACCAACTACAATACTGAAGTAATCCAAGGAGCTCATCCATAAAACCGAGTTTCATGTCCAAGAGCTCACATTGACTCCCCATTCAATATACATGATCTCAATACCTAGCTAAGAATGGTGCTTCAAATTCCTAACATGGTCATGTGGATCCAAATATATAGATCTAACCATATCTAAAAAATCGCCCACATAAGTGCAAAAGGTCAAATGTGGATTTGGAAGACAAACTATTACTCGAGAATAAGAAAGTGAAAAACTAGTACCCATAATTATCTCTTAAATTCCTGCAATAATGTTCATTACATAAGGTGAAGTGGAGTCATCAAACAAAATTTGAAAGTAGTTTTTTTCATAGAAATTACAATTGTCCATATACCATTCCTCACAAGCCTTCTCTAAATCATACCAGCCATAACATATGTCTCTTGTATAGTCATCTTTCTCTAGCCAAAAATTATTTTTGTTTGCAGGTTTTCAAAGGGAAAAGGAGGGTCGCAACACTCAAATGAATTATTGTAGCTTTATCAATATAATTGAAGAAACCAGTTGTAGATTTGAGTTCCTCTTGGAAAACCACTCTAAGTTAAAAAGAATCATCCAAATCGGAGTTTGGGAAATCAAGATATCATTGCACTAGATTTTGAATTCAACATGGTGGTCAACACTTGTACATGGGATCCAAGCTTATGGTCGAGCTTTTTGAACTAATTCAACATGGTGGTCAACACTTGTACATGGGATCCAAGCTTATGGTCGAGCTTTTTGAACTAATTCAACATGGTGGATAGTACAGATACATGGGAACTTAGTTCCTTGGCTTACTTCAATATTGCAGTCAACACTCGTCCATGGTTTATGGTTGTACCTCCTGACAACAACCATCGAGGGAAACACTTTTCTAAGGGGGTGGAGTGTTGGGATCCTCCCTAGGGGTGTAATGGGGGGCTGAAGGGCCCATTAGAGTAATAATAGTGAATACCATTCAATGTAAAGTGTAATAGGTCCACTATGTTTGTTATTAATAAATAAGACCCATGTTAGCTAGTATTGAATAAATGTAAAGTGGCCTTTTTAAGAAAGTTTACTAAATAGTTAGGAGGTTATTACGATTAGGGTTCTCTTGTTAACTATAAATAAGGGTCACCCGACCTTGAGATGTGTGGAATATTATTGTATTTGTATTTTATCTCATTGAGAGGTCACCCAACCTTGAGAGTCAAGCGATCAGGAGTGGATTCCTTCAATAAAATGAGCATTTAAGGTGTTGCACTACCTTAGGGTATTTTTATATAATTGAGTAAAGGGAATTTTTTATCTTATTATTGTGTGTAATAGAAATTTCATATTTGAGGTATATAACAATTGGTATCAGAGATCTTTCTTGGGCCAAAAAAAATAAGATTTGTTTTCTATTTGGAAGTTTTCAAAGGGCAAAAGAGGACCACAAAACTCAAATCAAGTCCTATAGCTTTATTAGTAGAATTTCAAGAAATATATATATATATATATA
>ML795507.1:3367-23944 GCA_009831015.1 Picea engelmannii | reverse complement strand
TGAGTTCAAGGAGTGAATATATCATTGATTTAAAATTAGTTATTTTATGGTTTTTCTATGACATTGTGTGGATTGCAGAGCACATATCTTTTGACAAGGTGCTTAGATTTCCCATACCACTTCCATTGGAAAGAGGATTCCTAAGGATTTTATTTGGTATATTATATCATATAATTTTGATCAATATTGAGTGATCTACAACCCTTACAATTTTTTCCCTCAATACCTTAGCTCATGATACTTAAAATGGCTTACGTCATTTTACAAGAATATATTACCCCCCTTCATTGACAAATATCTAGTGATATATGTAGATTGTGTGACAATTGTGAATTATGTGGAAGAAGTCTCTCCTATAATTTTTTTGGAAGAGGCTATGGTTTATGAAGCGCATATCAAACAATGGTTACACACAGTAGAAAAATTGCAACCCCTTGAAGGAATTTGATAGTGTGATTCTAAATAGAGAACTGAATACAAAAATATAGGAAGGTTATGAAGCAATCCAAATGATGGAAATTTGGAGTGATATTGAAGATGACTATACAAGTGACATATGTTATAGTTGGTATGATATAGAGAAGGCTCGTAATGAATGGTATATGAATAGTTTTAATTTGGGAAAACAAATACTTTTGATTTCTATTTGATGACTCTACTCCACCTTATTTAGAGAAAATTGATCTATAAACTACCATGGATATTCCACTGGAACATTTTGTCACAACAGATCTAATAAAAATACTGAAAATCTTTATTATTAAGGTTGTTTTTATCCTTTTAGATCTCCAGAATATTTAGTTATTGATTTTCTGCTTATGCATGAAATAGATCAAATGCGAAAAATAGAGAACAGTAAAATACAATCACACCATCTACAAATAAACACAAGATATGACCTGGGAAACCCAATACGGGAGAAAACCCAACTAGAAGGTGATGTTTCTTTGCTCTCTTTTCTTTGATATAGAAATTATGCAAGTACAAAGAAAGAGGTGCTCTCCTTGGAGTTTCCTTTGACTTGTGGCCCATATGGTTGCTAGATAATATATCCTCCTCTATTATACTCACAGAATACCACTCTTCATATGTTCTGCTCAGCTATGGAACAAGATACAATGCAAAAGAGTGGAACCCCTTCTCCTCCTAGTGTCTCGGTATTTAACATATCTCGATAGCCATCTAGGGGTAGTTTTTTAACTTCCTCAACCCTAATTGTAGTATGGGTTTTCACCTTCTAGAATCTTCTTGAAATGTCCCATGTGGCTAGCCCCATATGCATGAGTAATAGGGGTTGACGTGGAATCATCTTCTACCATGGTGGTCAACACGGTAGGTCAAATTGCGAGAGGCATAACTTGTACATATGAACTCTGATTGATGCACGGTCTGCACCATTGGAAATGTATCGAAGTGTAAAACACCTTCAAGGGTATGGGCATAATTTCAAGACACCAGAACCCCAAAAACCACTATTTAATGCCTCAAAATGGCTCCGGAAGGTTTCGGACCCTAGTTTTCCAAATTGAGACCTGCCACTAAAATGACCCTACAAGATGATTCCTCCATTTTTTTGCACTATGAAAGCATCGAGATAGATTAAAAATAATATAATGATACAATCTAGATCATACCTCCCCATTTAAGGAGGCTTTTGGTCCCAAAATTATTTACTGAATTGGTTAAGGAAATTTTTCCTCGACCTTATCCCAGGAGTACCACTTTGGTTTTCATGGAAGTTGTCCTTTCAACCCAATCTACCAAAGTTCATGATGCCTGTGTCTTGTAGTTTCGTACTGCTTCTACAAAACTATGTCCTCTGCCAACTCTGCCTAAGAATATGGTGCTAAATCCTCTATTGAAGGTAGGACCTCCTCCTTCTTCTGATCCAACATGGAGGGATCATAGAGTTTGATATTCTCCACATTCACTACTGAGTAAATGTGCATGTATGGGGGTAGACTGAGTCTGTAGGCATTATCTCCCACCTTTTTTAATACCTCAAAAGGACCATACTACAGAGCCTTGATATTCTTACCATGACCTTGTAGTCTTTCCTTATTCAACTATAACTATACTATGTCTCCCACTCTAAATGTTCTCTCTATTATGTGTTGGTCATGTCTAGCCTTGTAATATTCTTATGATTTATTCTGTCTCTTATACTTGAAAATGGATCTTCCTAATCTTCTCAACAAATTGTTCTTCTTTTAATGCATCTCCTATGAGGTCCTCCCTCACTTCTCCTTATTGTCTATATAAAACTTCTAAGGGTGAAGGTGGAAAATACCCAAAGAAAGTTTCAAAAGGTGACATACCAATAGAAGTGTGGACTGCTCTATTATAAGAGTGTTTTATATAGATCACATTTTCATCCCAGGTATTCAGATGTTTTTTATTGTAACCCCTCAAAATTTGCACCATAGTCCTATTGACTACTTTTGTCTTCCCATCTGTCTTTGGATGGAATGTTGTAGAACTCTTCAACTTAGTTTCCATCTTCTCCCACAATGTATTCCAAAATGCACTGATAAATTTGGTATCCCTATATGAGATGATGCTCCTTTGTATCCCAAAGTACACCCAGATATGTTCAAAGAACAAGTTTGTTGCTTCTTTTCCCTTGATGGTCTTTTTACAAGGCATGAGAATGCACATTTTTTGAACCTGTCAACTAGTAGAAATAAATAGTCATGTCCCTTCTGTGTGGTTGGTAAACCTCCCACAAAATCCATGGAAATTTTTTCCCAAGGTCGAGTGGGTACAAGTAAGGGATGGTATACACCTTGTTTCATGGTTTTGGGATTGTTTGATCCATATTTTATGAGAAGAACGAAATGAATACAGATTATTAACAGGTTCTTAACACAAAGTAACAGAGATACAATAAAATTGGTTTTCTATTCAATAACAAAATAAGTTGAAACTGTAAAATGCAGCGGAAACAAGCTTGTTGGAATGATGGTGGCTTATCTCTGAGAAGAGATGTGACGGTTGCGCGCATTCACAAGAAGATGATTACAATGAGGCTATGAAGGCATTTTTACAATAAGAAAGAATGTCAAAAACCATAGACATCCAAAAACCTAACCCTAGGAGATGAAGCGCCAAAATTCATGTGGGCCCCGTTTGGGTAAGTTAGTACATCAACTTCCCGGGGTCGTAACTTTTGCATACGATCTTCGTTTTATGCATATGATAGCCCAGTGGAAAGGTATCATCGAGAAGATTAATTTTAGGCACAATATCAAAGGAAATTCCAAATTGCAAACCTATTTTCCCAAAAAACATCGTTTAGGGCCTCAAAACGGCTCCAGAAGTGAAAACTGCTAAAAATAGTAAATTACCAAAATTGCCAGAAAACTGTTTTGATCTAGTTGGAAAAGGTGGGTGGCCAATGATATCCATATGGATCAATCATCCCTCCTTAGGAAGCAATGGTATCCAATGCGTTGAGGTCCCCCATCATATGATGAAATTTCTGTTGAATTTGGCCCTGGGTGAGCCACTTGCCTTGGTGCAGGAGTTGCCCTGCTTTGACGACTTGATAAAGATGGATCCTTTGTTGTTGAGTGCCCTTAATATATGTGTCCACAATATAATCATTGGATGCCTTTTGTATGCAGTCGAGGTTGAGCTCTATTGGTGTCAGTTGTTCTTCTACTTCTGAGGTGTCCAATAATGGTGGGAAATAAGGGCAAAGGAGATCCATGTTAAACACTGGGTGCGGGCCAAGGAAAGGAGGAATGTTGAGCTCAAAAGAATTATCCCTCATGGCATTGGTGATAGTGTACGACCCATAATGGAGTGGGTGAAGTTTCCAATGGGGTCCTGTAAGGCATTCTTTCTACAAGTGAAACCAAACTTTGTCACCCACCTGAAACTTATGTAGCACCCGATGTTGATCATGGCGTTGTTTGTGCTTTTCATTGGACTTCTGTAGGATATCCTGAACCTGTTGGTGGATGTGTTGGATCCGCTCAATGAATCAGGTGGCTTTGTCAGCTTCATTTGGAGCAGGATATGAGTCGGTCGAGGTGACCGCAAGGGGAAGTGAAACATTTGTGGGACCCACTGGTTGGAATCCTAACCCCACCTGAAAGGGGTTGTGGTCGGTTGAGCTATGCAGGGCTCGATTATAGATATGCTAGACATAGGGAAGGCTCTCATCCCATGTGCGAAAGTGCTTTGAATTCTACATGCGAAGGATATGCACAATCATTTGATTTACAACCTCGGTTTGGCCATTTGTCTGGGGGTGGAAGGTCGTGGATTTGGTGAGCTTGGTGTCCAGCAATGACCAGAGGCTCAACTAGAATGTGTTGAGAAATCGACTATCCTGATCTGAGACAATGGTTTGTGGGATTCCAAAATGTACCTAGACTCATTCAAAGAAGAGCTTGGCAGTGGCCTCTGTTGTGATGCTCTTCTTCCAGGCAACCAGAATCACCATCTTAGAAAAGCGATCAACAACCACAAAAACACAGTCATTTCCCCGCTTGGTGGATGGGAGGCCTGACATGTAGTCCATTGATATGGATTCCCATGGCCTGTCAGGAGTAGGAAGAGGGGTGTACAAGCCCTATTTCTTAGCAGTCGATTTGTCAATAGTGCATGCAGTGCGGGACCTGATATACTTGTTGACCTCCTGTCGAAGTTTCGGCCAGTAGAAATGTTTATGTAGCATCGCCACTATATTTTCGATGTCGAAGTGTTCTACCACCCAACTGTAGTGGGATTCCTATATCAATTTCACTCACTCCCTTGATGGAACACAGATATGGCCCAGACGACACAACAACCCATCCTGAAGATGGAAATTATCGACAATTATGTTTGCACCCAACATTTGATAGGTGGTGGAAAAGTCAGGGTCTGTCTCATAGAGTTGGGGCCATCCATATGTCTCATGGCCGCAAGAGTCTAGCACCGTGGTGAGTGCCACGACTAGCGGTCTGCTAAGACAATCAACGACACGATTGGTGCTTCCCGTTTTATACTTGATGTTGAGGTGGAATTGTTGCAAGTATGTGGACCACTTTTGATGGCGGTCATTCTGCAATTTTCCCCGTGTCTGCATGAATTGCAATGGCTTATGATCAGTGTGGATGACTGTCTCTTTCCCAAGAATGTAATGTCCCCACTGGCGGTAGGCTTGCACAATGGATTACATTTCTTTGTCGTAAGTAGGTTACTTACGGACAGTACCTGACAGTGTCTCACTATAATAGGCCACGAGGTGGTTGTGATGAGTGATAACGGTGCCCACAACATAGTCTAAAGCATCTATCTTGATCTCAAAGGGATGTTGCAAGTCTGGTAGTGAAAGTACTGGGGTTGAGAATAGGTGTTACTTCAAATCATCGAACGCTTTTTGTTGGGGCCAGCCCCATGCAAATTTTTCCTTACCACCACCCCTATTTATTTGGCTGAGGGCCCATGCAATATGGGATAATCCCAACACGAACCTGCGGTAAAAATTGGAAAGGCCCAAGAAGCTTCGAAGCTCAGTGAGTGTTGTTGGGGCTGGCTAGTCATGGATGACTTGGATCTTGGCTGGATCCACATGTACGCCATATTGATCAATGATATAGCCCAAGTAATGGACCTTGTCCATGCCGAAGGAGCATTTTTCCAAGTTGGTGTATAGTTTGTGTTGTCGTAGGGTGTGCAGAACCTGCTGAATATGCTGCAAGTGTTCGGCCCAAGTCTTGTTGTAAATTAGAATGTAATCCAGATACACCACTACAAATGTATTGGTGAATGGTCACAGGATATCGTCCATAATCCTCATGAAAGTGGTTGGAGCATTTATCAAACCAAAGGGCATGACCAACCATTCAAAAAGGCCTTCCTTTGACTTGAAGGCGGTCTTCCATACATATGTATGTTCTATTGGGACCTGGTAGTATCTAGACTTCAAATCAATATTACTAAAGTATTTGGCCCCCGTGAGTTGATTAAGGAGGTCGTCGATTCGGGGAATTGGGTACTAGTTTCTGGCTGTGATTTTATTCAGAGCCCGGTAATCAATACAGAGTTGTCAGGTTCCATCTTTCTTTTGTACCAACACGATTGGGCTCCTGCAAGGTGATGAGTTGGGACGGATGTGCCCCTTGTGGAGTAGTTCTTGGATCTATCGCTTGATCTCCTCATTCTCTAACAAAGAGCGGTGATAGACTGGCCCATTGGGCAGCGGTGTGCCAAGGGTCATATCGATGGGGTGCTTGACCTGGAAGTGCAGAGGTACCCCTATAGGTGAGGAGAAGATATCCAAGTATTCTTCCATGACCTTATCTACTTTCTTCTCCTGTGTGGAGAGGTTGGTTGCAGAGACCCTAGATGTGGTTGTGATATTTCTCTTATTCTGAGAGCGAATCATGAAGAATACAAACTTCCCCATTTGAGAGATGACCTTCCTGAATTTCTTAGCAGAGATCAAGGAAATAGCACTAGGTGGGACTGCCTCGAGTATCCTATACAATTTCCTGTTCAAATTAATAATAACACTATGAGGCCTAGACTTATATACATCATGATGTTTCCATAAATAAGGTTGGCCCAAAATAACATCACAAACTTTGAGAGGTGAAACATCACACAATACCTCGTCTTCAAAGGGCTTGATGTCGTACGACAGTCGACTCTATGGGCTGACGTGGAGATCACTTCCTTGGTGGAGCCATCCAATGGTGTAGGGTTGTGGGTGTGGCATTGTTGGCAGGGCCAGCCACTTGATGACCTCTGCTGAGATGAGGTTCTTCTAGCTACCGCTATCAATGATGAAGTGCAGTGGGGTGCCTTTTACCCACATCTGTGAATGAAAGAGGTTGTCTCCTTCTTCTGGCTGGTCTGGTTCACCAGGCTGGAGCTTGGTGGTAGAAATGGTGGCACTGGGTTCCACATCAATGATACGCATTCCCCTTTTTGGTTATGTCTCAGAGTCAAAATCTGTATTTGATTCAGAGGATTTCACTTCAGCCACCAGCGATTGCTTTGAGTGGTAGTCAACAGTGTTATGCCAAGGGCTCTTATGGAAGTCGCACCACTTCCCGGTATCTTTCTTTGTCTTTCCGGTGTCCTTCTTTGCTTGCGGCTTGGACCAGTTGTCCTGATAATGTCCATATTTTCTTTGTCCTTTGTTCTATGGGTTGGGGCCGCCCTTTCCTGGCTTTTTTTGTGAGGGGTTCCCAGGCCCAAATTGTCGCGTCTTTTGTTTGAGTTTATGCTCGATTTTGATAGCATATCGGTAGGCCGCGCCCAAGGATGAGATGTCCAGAAATTCCATTTCGGTCTGGATGTATCTATGCAAAGCACCACGATACTTGAGCACCTAATGTCACTCTGAATATTTGATACCCAACTTGGTGCACAAGGTATGAAAGATATTTGTGAAATCTGGCACTGCTTGGTCTCTTTCTTGTCGCAATGTGGTCCATTTGGTATATAGGTCGTCATAACTTCTGACAGGGTAGTATTGTTCCTTAATAGCATCCATGAAGGATTTCCAGGTGGTCGTGACTAAAAATAATGAGGGTTCCTCTGTTTCCTCTTGCTCACAGAAAGTTTCCCACCAATCTTTGACATGTGGAACGGCTTTGAGGAGCGCAAAAGTAATATTTTCTCTATTCGAAAAGTTATGGACAGAAAAATACCCTTCTAGTAGATTCAACCACTTGTCTATAGCATCTGCGTCTATCTCACCTTCAAATATAGAAATATCGAAGTTTATTTGTACCTTGAAGGGGGTGGCGCCTTCGTTCGAAGAATATGCGTCGTATGTTGGTAGTCGCCGAAGGATTTGCGTGAAACTATCCATCATCTTGTTCCTCTGTTGCGTGAGGGATTCCTCAATCAACAGTTTGAAAGGATCTCATGTCATGTCATCTTTCTTTTATTCTGCCATGAGAGGTCGCTTGGGTGTGCGAGAGATTTTGTCTTCAAGAGAAACAAGCTCGAGACCCAACTCTTTGTACTCCGACCTCGTTGGGGACATGCATTACGACGAAAAGGAGAAGACTGCTTTGATACCACTGATCCAGATTTTATGAGCAGAATGAAATGATTACATATTATTAACAGGTTCTTAATACAAAATAACAGAGATACAGTAAAATTGGTTTTCTATTCAATAACGAAATAAGTTGAAACTGTAAAATGCAATGGAAACAAGCTTGCTGGAATGGTGGTGGCTTATCTCTGAGCAGAGATGTGATGATTGCGTGCATTCGCAAGAAGATTATTACAATGAGGATCTGAAGGAATTTTTACAATAAGAAGGAATGTCAAAAACCGTAGACATCCAAAAACCTAACCCTAGGAGATGAAGCACCAAAAGTCATGTGGGCCCCGTTTGGATAAGTTAGTACATCAACTTCCCGGGGTCGTAAATTTTGCATACGATCTTTGTTTTAGGCGTATGATAGCATGTTGGGAAGGTATCATCAAGGAGATTAATTTTAGGTGCAATATCAAAGGAACTTCAATATTGCAAGCCCGTTTTCCCAAAAAATATCGTTTAGGGCCTCAAAACAACTTCGAAAGTGAAAACTGCTAAAAATAGTAAATTACCAAAATTGCTAGAAAACTGTTTTGAGCCAGTTGGAAAAGGTGGGTGGCCATTGATATCAATCTATATCATTTTTGGTACAAAAAATTATACATCCTCTAATGTACCTTGATACATCTTCTTGCATTCTAGGCCAATACACATTCCTCTGTAAGTTGGAAATTGACTTCCCAACACCAAAATTTCTTGCAACCTTGGAGGTGTGAGCCTCTCTAATAAGATGCAATTGTTCACCTTTAGGAACACAGAGTTTGTCAATATTCTAGAGTAAACCATTCTGGAAATGATAGTCATCCTTGCCCTCACCTTCTTCTATATGAATTTGTCCCTGGAGCTGTTGAAACACATCCTTGAAGTCATCATCTTCTGTGTATGCCTCTTTGTCTGCATCATGGGTAAAAGGATCCATTTTCGTTAGAGTTCCCAAATATGTAATATTGGATGCAGGTGGTCGTGAATGCATATCTGCCAACTTATGTGTGCTTCCCATATTATACTTGATGACTCGATGATTTTTTTGTAAAAACCCCATCCACTTCTAATGCCTAGTTTGTTGTATCTTACTTTGGGCCTATAAATACTGTAGTGGTTGGTGATACGTGCGGATGATGGTATCCTTTCGCATTAGATAGTGCTTCCACTTTTTGAAATATTGTACCAAGGAATAGAGCTCCTTGTCGTAGGTAGGGTATTTGATAATTTCCCCGTGAAATACTTCAGAATGATAGTAGACGGGCCTTCCTCCTTATATTAGTACTGCTCCCATGACAATCTCACTTAAATATGTTTCCACTTCGAAGGGATTTTGAAAATTTGGTAGTGTGAGCATTAGTTCTTTACTGATCTTTCTTTTCATCTCATCAAATTCCTTTTGTTGATTCCTACCCCACTGGAAACTCTTGCCACGGGTTGTTATGGCATGGAGTGGTGCAGTTGCTACTGAAAATGAAGTTATGAACTTTTGAAATTATTGTGTTGCCCCAAAAAAACTCCTAAATTTAGTGACATTTGTAGGAATTGGCCATTTCATGATGGCCTCCATATTTGTAGGATCTCTCTTGATCTCCCCTCCACCTATCGCATACCCAAAATACACCAAAGACTGCTGAGAAAATTTTCATTTCTGAGATTGGCCAGCAGTTGGTGATTTTTCAGAGTCTCTAACACCTACATAAGATGTGAGATGTTCTCCTCCCAGGTAGTGTTATAAACCAGTATATTATCCAAATAAACAATAATAAATGAATCTAGATAAGGGTGTAAAACATCATTCATTATTCTCATAAATGTAGCTGGTGCATTGCATAAACCGAATGACATAACCAACCACTCATAAAAACCTTGCATTGTCTTGAAGGCAGTCTTCCAAGTATCTTCTTCCTTGACTCATACTTGGTGATATCTTGATTTAAAATCCAAATTAGTGAAGTACTTATCATGTTGTAGTTGGTCCAACATGTCATCGATCCTTGGTAGAGGGTATCGATTCTTAAGTGTAATCTTATTCAATTCCCTATAGTCAATACACACTCTCCAAGTCCCATCCTTCTTAAGCACAATTATGGTGGGTTACCCACAAGGTGAGGTACTTGGTCGAATCACACCCTGCTCCAACAATTGTTACAATTTCTTCTTTACTTCATTCGCTTCTACAAAATATTGTCTATACATTCCAATATTTGGCAATGGGGAGTCTGGAAATAACTGTATTTCATGCTCCACATCCCTCTTTGATGGTATCCCTTTAGGCTCCTTGAACACTCCTTTGTATTCTTGTAGCAACTCCTCCAACTGATGTTTCTTCTCTTTAGTACACCCCTCTAGGGATTCCTTCACTCTCATTGACTCATCATTGAACTAATTTTATCTTAAGAAAAGAAAAGCATATTTCTTACTAGAACTAATCAACTTCTTGGCTTGGTTGGCACTTACTAGTGAGATCTTTGACTTTCCTTTATGTGCATTAATGATGTGGAACTTCCCATCCTTAATTAGTCGGTATTGGTTGGCACTCTGCATGAATATTTCATCCCTCGTATACATGTAGGATGTAGGGGCTTCCAAACACTACTCCACATACATCAAGGGGTACTACATCCAATTCCACTTCATCAATAAAATCAACACTTACAACAAATTTAATCTTACACTGTTTCTTTACCTTTATCTTTGGATCCTTGTTTACCCAACCCAATGTATAGGGGCTAGGATGATCACGAACGTCCAATCTAAGCTTGTTGACCAGATCCACTGCTATGAGATTATCCTGTGAATCATAATTGAACAAAGCATCTATCTTGGTCTTCTTGACATGAATCTTGATGTGGAAGAGCTTGGTCATCTCCTTCTCTTCTTGGTGATGAAGGCTACTCAAATTCACCTCCTTTTGCACAGATGTGTAGACAATATTTTCATCCACACCCAAGCTAATTTCAACATGATTAATTGAATATGTGGATAAAAGGTTCGTTTTCTTTCCTTCCTTCTTGTAGTTCTTCGGGTTTATCTCTAGATCCAATTTCCAACATTTTTCCTCGATGTGGCCATCAATGTTGCAATGATTGCAATGATTGTTGGGATATTTGGACTGATGTGCATTGATTATTGTCTTATTATCTTTCCCCCCTTTCCACTTCTTCTTCCCCTCCTTGGAAGCTTCCTAGTGCTCTTTCTTCTTCAAACCACTTGGTTGCCCCTTCTTTTGGCCTATGTTTTTGAGGTATTGTGCATGTACACACGCCTCATCCATTGTTCTTGTTTTGAAGAGCATCACCTGCTTTCGTACGTGACTGTGTAAACCCCCCAAATACTTGAGGAGTACATGTGGGTTCTTGGGAGAGATACCCAGCATGATGGTCATGTTTCTAAACTTAGTGTTGTACTCATGTACACTCTTCCCCTCCCTCTGCCTAAAGTACTGCCACCATATCCATTAGTCCTCTACATACCCGATACGGTAGTATTGGGACTTGATGAGTGTTTTGAAGTCCTCCCACCTAGTTACTAGCATATCACCCTCTAGCCTAAGTGTTTATGTGTGGCTTTCCCACCAGGTTAAAGCATGGCCCTCTAACTTCAATATAGAAAATGAAATCTTCTACCCTTCATCTATATGGTGAATGCTAAAATAAACTTCTAGTTGTTGCAACCAATGATTCAGTTTTAATGCATCAATATCACCTTGGTATGGCTTTATGTCCACTTTTGCTTCCATATTGAATAAGTACTGTGAAGGGTTCACAACACTCGAACTCGACTACTCTTTTTTGGATTATTTTCATGACTCCTTTCCCAAGTATTCATGATCTTTTGATTTCCCCTCTGATCTATTCTCTAAGTTAGAGCCTCCATCATATTCGAATGGTCCAAGCTTACTTACTAGATCCACCATGAAGAGGTTCATATTGCGACTGATGTCGGAAAATTACGCTTCCAACTGCTCAAATCTTTCTTTTGTTGGATCTCAAGGGTTATTATGAATAGACTCGTCCTCCATCACTATGGTTTCTATGACTTCTCTTTAGTTGATTCCTAGATCCTGCAACTTCCCATGAATACCCAAAAGAAAAACTTTCTCTGATACCAATATGATCTATAAATTGTCGCAGATATTCCATTGGAACAATTTGTCACAACAGATCTAATAAAAATACTAAAAATCTTTACTATTAAGGTTATTTTTTCCATTTAGATCTCTAGAATATTTAGTTACTAATTTTCTACTTATACATGAAATAGATCGAATGTGAAAAATAGAGAACAATAAAATACGATCACACCATCCACAAATAAATACAAGATATGACCTGGGAAACCCAATGCAAGAAAAAACCCTGCTAGAAGGTGAGGTTGTTCTGCTCTCTCTTCTCTAGTATAGAAATGATGCAAGTAGAAAGAGAGAGGCACTCTTTGTGGAGTTTCCTTTGACATATGGTCTGTATGGTTGCTACATAATCTTTCCTCCTCTCTTATGCTCATATAATACCACTCTTCATATGTTTTTCTCAACTATGGAACAAGATACAATCCAAAAGAATGGAACCCCTTCTCCTCCTAGTGGCTCAATATAACATAGCATGATAGCCATCTTGGGGTAGGTTTTTGAATTCCTCAACCCTTAAATGTGGTAGGGTTATGGACCTTCTAGAATATTCTTGAAATGACTCACGTGGCTAGCCCCATATGCATGAGTAACGAGGGTGACGTGGTATCCTCTCATACCATGGTGGTCAACACGGTAGGTCAACTTGTGGGAGGCATAAATTTTGCATGCGAACTTCGATTGATGCACGGTTTGCATCGTTGGAAAGGTATCAAAGTCTAGAACACCTTAAAGTGTGTGGGAAAAATTTCTAAACACTAGAACCCCCAAAAAAAAATTTGATGCCAAAATGGCTCTGGAAGGTTATGGACCCCAATTTTACAAATTAGGACCTGTGACTAAAATGACCTTGCAAGCTGATTCCTCCAATTATTTCCTCTGAAAGCATCGAGGTAGATGAAAAATAATAAAATGATCCAATCTGGATAAAAAATTGTTTCAAGAAGTCGGATTCCAACTATGAATACTACTTTTCCACTTTCTTATTCTCTAGTAGTGGTGTGCCTTCCAAATCCATGTTCAACCTTTTGCACTTATGTGGGAAATCTTTTGATATGGTTGGATCTATATATTTGGATCCATAAGAACATGTTAAGCATTTGGAGCACCATTTCCACGTATTGAGCTTAGAAATATTCAATGGGGAGTCAACATGAGCACTTGGAAATGGGACCTAGGTTTATGGATGAGCTCCTTGGGTTACTTCAGTATTGTAATTGGTACTTGCACATGGGACACTGGATAATTTATCATGGTGGTCAACACTCTTACATGGGACCCATGCTTATGTTGGATCTTGTTATACTACTTCAACATGGTGGATATCACTTGTACATAGGACCCTAATTCCTTGGCTTATTTCAGCACTACAGTCATCACTCGTCCATGGGACCCTGGTTTATGGTTGAACCTCCTAACAATAAGCATTGAGGGTAAAATTTTTACAAGGGGGGTGGAGTGTTGGGATCCTCCCTATAGGTGTAATGGAGGGTCAAAGGTTTTATTAGAGTAATAATAGTGGATACCATTCAATGTGAAGTGGACTAGGTCAACCATGTTTGTTATTATTAAATAAGGCCCATGTTAGTTAGTATTGAATAAATGTAATGTGGCCTCATTAAAGAAAGTCCACTAGATAGTTACAAGGTTGTTAGGATTACGGTTCTCGTGCTAACTATAAATAAGGATGTATTTCTTCTTATGAAATGTTTGGAAGATTGTTTTATTTGAATCTTATCTAATTGAGAGGTTTCCCAAACTTAAGAGGCAAGTGAACAAGAGTGGATTTCTTCCATAAAATAATCATTGTAAGGTGTTTCTCTACCTTAAGGGTATTTTGATATAATATAGTAAAGGGGATTTTCCATCTTATTCTTGGATATATTGTGTGTTCTATGGACCCTATAATATCATCCAGCACATTGGACAAGTGGCCTACAAGTTTGTTCTTCCAACCCACTTCAATATTCATCTAGTCTTTCATGTGTCTTGTCTAAGGAAGGTAGTGGAATCAAAGTGCAATGTGAAAACAAACCTACCAAAAATTGATGAAGAATGATCCATTTGGATCTAGTTGGAAGTGGTATTCAATACTAGAGAGTGTCAATTGTGCTAGCATACAGTTTGAGAAGTATTGATCCAATGGAAATATATGTAGCCCAAAGATGTCAAATGAGAACCAACAACAATTCAACATCAATTTCCTCATCTCCTTGAGGACAACATTGATTTTGAAGTGGGGGGGGAATTTTAGGGTCTTGCTCTAACCTCTATACTTTAGGATACCTAGGAGTTATTCAATTGATACATGTGGCTATCCTCTTCGAATAAGGCCCATTAGATAGCAGTGGATAGTTATTTAAAGTAAAAGGGTACACTTTATAAGGCCCACTAGGTAGTTGGTACCCATTAATGATGGGACCTCAAGTAGTTAGTGATTTGGAATGGAGCATTATATACGTTTTCATCTATCCTGGTAATTTTTGGGTGAAAAAATTGGAGGAATTGGCTTGCAGGGCCCATTTTAGTGATAGGTCCTAGTTTGGAGATTTGAGGTTTGAAACATTCCAAATCCATTTTGAGGAATCAAATGATACTTTTTGGGGTCAAAACTTTGTGAGAATATCTCTCATCCCCTCAATGTTGTTCTACACACCAAGACCTTTCTAACGATGTGAAACCCACTTCAATCAGAGTTTGTATGTGGAAGTTATGCCTTTTGCAAGTTGACCTACCTTGTTGACCAACATGGTACCGAGTGGATGCCATGACAATCGCCATTACTCATGTGTGGGGCTAGCCACATGTGGAAATTCAAGAATATTTTAGAAGGTATAAACACTAACACTAATTGAAGGTTGAAGCATGCAAAATCCTTAACCCTAGACAACCATCAGACTATGTTAAATATTGGGTTGCTAGGAGGAGAGGGGATGTCATTCTAGCATTGTATTTGTTCCATAGTTGAGCAGAGCATCTAGGGGTGGGCTTTGTGTGCATAACAAAGGAGGAAGAAGATTCTATAACAACCATTCAAGCCACAATGTTAAACTCGGCTCCATATTGAGTGTCCCTTTCTTTGTATTTTCATTTCCATAACTAAATAGAAGAGAGAAGAGCATAGGCCTCAACTTCTAGCTAGGTTTTCTCCCATATTGGGTTTCCAAGTATACATCTTGTTTTCATATGTGTGGGTGGTGTGATAATTTGCTTATTATTTCCTTTTCACATTTCAATTATCTTCATAAATTCAAGCAATAAGCTAGTGATAATATATATGACAATCTAAGGAAATAAACCTACATAATAAAATATCTCATACAAGATTTTTTGTGACAAATTGTTCTAGTGGAGTATCCATAGTAGTTTATAGATCAGTTAGGGTTTTGTTATTGAAAATATATTTAAAGATAAAAGGAGGCTATGGAATGTTTTGTCATGTATTGTATTTGGAGCTTTGCTCAAAGAAAGGCCACCCCGCCTTAAAGGGAAAGTGAACATTGTTTTAGTTCTTCTAATTGTCACAATACAAGGGTATATCTCACACATTTCATCTTATTTGTCTCTTATATATGGTTTTCTACAATTAAATTATTTGTATACCTAGTTTGTGTTCCAAGTCTAAGGGTTATGGAATACAAACTAGGTATATAGAGATTGTAATTGCAGAAAACCAGATACAAGGGACAAATAAGATGGAATATGTGAAATATACCCTTGTGTTATGATAATCAAAAGAGAGAAATGAATGTTCACTTGCCTCTTAAGGTGGGTCAACCTTTCACTGAGAAAAGCTCCAAATACAACCATACATGATACATCTCATAAGAATGACTCCACCCTTATTTATAACTAACAAGAAAGTGTTAATCATAAAGACCTCCTAACTACCTAGTAGACTTTCTTTAATGTGGTTGCATTACATTTATTCAATACTATAGTGGGTCTTATTTAATCATAAAAAACATAGTGGACCTAGTGCACTTTACATTGAATGGCCTCCACTATTATTATTCTAATAAGTCTTTCATCCCCCCACTACACCCCTAGGGAGGATCCCAACAAAAAGGAGCAAGTTTCTCTCTTTTATGACTGAGCACTCATGTTAATTAGAGTCGTGGATGGCTCACCCACACTTAAACACTTCAAAAATGGACCAATTGATCTTCATCATCTCATCGAGAGTGTATGTGATTATTATGAGTGAAGGATGGAAGGAAATATATTATGGCTCTTCATAACTTAACTTGTCATTGTAGCATAGGACAATGATTCTATGAATGTTGGTAAAGGAAACATAACTATATCTGTCTACTAATTGATAAGTATTGTGCCAAATATTCTCAATGTTCTTGTGGACTAGCATCTTGTTGGCAAGAATTTTATGTCATCAAAAAGCAATATATGTGGATAAATGAGCTTAAAACATTGAAATACAAGTTTACATATCTTAATGTTTGCCCCAAAAAGTATGGCTACCTAAATATGTAAGAACAATGTGTTTTATTTATTATATTAAAAGAAGCCTACTATGTGAAACGTGTGAAATAAAATAGGTGAAAGCAAAACCAAACAACTTTCAAAATAAATAAAAGTTAGGGAAAAAACATTCAAAAAATATACTAATATGAAACCAGAAGATGAAATTTGCTAGAAGATAATGACAAACATAAATATGTAAATTAGCTACTATAAAAGATAAACTTAAATAATCAAGAAATCAAATTATAATACATAAACTAGATACAAATCTAAATTCAATTGCTACAAATATTATAACTATAAATTCTGATCTTGTACAATATCTACTGCAAACAAATATTCAGAAAAAGAACAGAAAAGATACAATGACAAATACAAACATTACACAAAGATTTTTCCCCTGGAAACTCAAACCGGGAAAACCAGCATATTATATATTATTCATTGTGATACATTGTTTACAATACAATATACATATAGGAGCCAATGACATCCAAAACCCTAACCCAATGACCTGGATTAGTCCAAAACCCTAATTCCTTAACCGGAAATAGAAAACCATCGGCAAAAATCATGTGCCGAAAAACCACCTAAATACATGACACGTTTCCTGAAACAAATGTCACGTTTCTCAAGGCAAATTTTTTTTTAACACATACCCAACATTAATAAAGATTATTATTCAAATTAAATTTGAATTTTAAAAATGCTAACATCCAATAATGATCATAGAACTAACTTATGCTTGATCTTCTAAACCATACTAAATTTAAAAATGCAACGCAAACCACTCATAACTCATAAAACTAACCTATGCTTGATCTTCTTAACCTATGTGTGATCTTCTAAACCATATTACATTTCAAAATAAACAACTCAAACCACTCACAACTTGATCCTGTAAAATATAAAATCATTCATTTTATTGATACTTAGAATCTATATCCTTACTATACAAAAATATTGTAGAAAATTAGAATTCTATAAGTATTGCAACAAATCTCCCCACCTTAATTACATTCACAAGGTCTCCTGAGATCCAAATAACTTGGTTCTCCATTATCCTCATGGCCCGTGAGTTCTTCCCATAAGGTAACTACTAGCAACTAAAACACACATTACTCAACTATCTAAATATAGTCAATAGCCAATCACAAATCTAGAATGAGAGAACTCAAATACACTGAAATATATGGTCGGTGGTTTCACATTACCTTTATAAGGATGATTCATATTCGTGCTTCATCATATAATCTGCAAATAACTATATATTCACTTAAATGATATAAACCAAATTTGAAATTACTATGAAATCATCCAATGAAGGTAAATGGAAAAGAATGATAAATCTATGAGATTTTATATGGTGGGGCTAACTACCCTATGGCACTTTTTTAATTCATGTGTACTTCAAATGGCCTTGATGTGGCCACTCCTTGATTGGCTGTATTTCTAATGTGGCAGCTTTGCAATTCTTTGACTTTCCTCCTTAAAGTATTTATGTGTGCAGAAATCTGGACTTAAAATTAATTCAATATAATATAAATATGTCATGTTTCTTCGCTCAAGTGGACATCAAACTCTTTGTACTTTAATTTTCACAACTCTTTTATGGACCTATTGCACCATCTAACTAGAGTTAAGACCCCTTTCGAGTGATAAATTCAAGGGGGATTTCAAACTTAATGTTTTAACACCACATTGAGTTGACATACACACACATATCTTAAGAATCAACATAGATCTATTTTATCTTTGAAATTATCATGCATTGTGAGGCATCAAATCTCTCAAGGTGTAGACTTTTTTAGAAAACAAAATTTGGGGAAAGTTTTGCACCTGAAGGGATTTGATGTCTCTCGACGTACGGTAGATCCAGAGTTAAGATGAATCTTTTTACTTCGTAATCATCTCAGATCCATGAACTCAGCTAGATCTAAGGCTTTATATTCTTTACCTTGCATAAATTTTCCATAGTGTCATTGTTGAAATCAATCATATTTTATAACCCTTTTGAGTCCTCAAATAGATTCATCTCTGTATGTCTTAGGGTATGTGATGTGTCTTATAGACCCAATTATTTAACTTAATTTAATAATATTTTGGGTTCATGAGAATAAATAGATTATAAACCTTTTGTTTTACACTACTACAAATTACTTTATGGACCTTATGTCCAATTAATCCCAACTATATTTTGATTCCAATTAATCCCAACTATATTTTGATTTCAGGTCCATAAATAACATTCAACAACAAATATTGATACGCAAAAATGTTTACATCTCAATTACAAAATTGTATAGATTTTATCGAAATAAAAAATTCATTGTAAGTGTTATTTCTATTGTACACATTATTACATCTTTAAACTTAAATAGAATGAAAATCAAAACTAATATATATTTTTTAAAATTTTAATATACATATATTTTAATTTTTTTTCTTATTTAAAAAATATAAATTAAAAATTAAGAATATTAAAATATTATTTATTAAATAAACGATAATAATTTAAGTCAAATAAGTTCCATATCAAAATGAAATAATGAGATAACTCTTCAGATAGACCCTCATGTGTCTAAAAAAACTCATTCTTCCTTTTGAGAAATTAGTTATGTTGAGCATTATACATTGAGTTTTGAAAGTTTGTCACAACTCTCCTCTTCATCCTAGGGAGCATCATCATCTACAACAATGAATTTCAATTGAGTCATTTTCATTCTTCCCTCATAAATAAATATTCCATTGTCCACCTTAATAAAATATCTCGTATGTTCTCAACATGGAGTTGGGATAAGACATTTAAAAAAAAAATTAATAACAAAAATATATTTCAATATTGTCGTAAATAAAATATTTCGATGCCGACTTTAAGTAAAATATTTTGTTATCAATAAAAGATTTATTATGGTTAAAACATTTCAATAGCATTAGTGTGGTAATTAGTTTAAGGGAGATGTGTAATTCCTTGTGTGCTCAACATTGAGTTGGCACACACACACACACACACACACACACATATCTTAAGAACCAACATAGATCCATCTTATCTCTGAAATTATCATGCATTGTGAGGCATCAAATCTCTCTAGGTGTAGACCTTTTTAGAGCACAAAACTTGGGGAAAGTTTTACACCTCAAGCGATTTGATGTCTCTCGGCGTACGATAGATCCAGAGTTAAGATAAATCTGTTTACTTCGCAATCATCTCAAATCCATGAACTCAACTAGATCTAAAGCTTTATATTCTTTACCTTGCATAAATTTTCCATAATGTCATTGTTGAAATCAATCATATTTTATAACCCTTTTGAGTCAAATAGATTCATCTCCTTATGTCTTAAGATGTGTGATGTGTTTTATAGACCCAATTATTAACCTTTTGAGTCCTCAATGATCCAGGTGGATATCGGGGGCCACCCACCTTTTCCAAATGGCTCAAAACAGTTTTCTGGCCATTTTGGCAATTTACTATTTTTAGCAGGTTTTAACTTCCGGGGCCATTTTGAGGGCTTAAATGAAGTTTTTTTGAGATCGAGGTTATCAATGATAGCTAAAGACATAATTGAGGCCCCAAAATGAATCTCCTCGATGATACCTTTCCAACGAGCTATCACACGCCTAAAACGGAGATCGTATGCAAAAGTTACGACCCCGGGAAGTTGACGCACCAACTTACCCAAACGGGGCCCACATGACTTTTGGCGCTTCATCTCCTAGGGTTAGGTTTTTGGATGTCTATGAATTTTGGCATTCCCGATTATTGTAAAAAGGCCTCTAGAGCCTCATTGTAACCATCTTCTTGCGAATGCGAGTAGCCGTCACATCTCTTCTCAGAGATAAGCTGCCACCATTCTAGCAAGTCTTTTACTCTGTATTTTTACAGTCTCTGTACATTTCTTTGATTAATAGAAATCGTGTA
>ML795506.1:194680-210425 GCA_009831015.1 Picea engelmannii | reverse complement strand
TGTTTGTAAGAAAATGACTCTTAAGCAGTAAAATTAGAAGAATGTTGTTTTACCATTTTGTAATCATCTATCATTGCTTGGTATTTGAAAGGATTTAGAAGCAGGCTGGAAACAAACTGGAGGAGCCGCATCCAAGCAACCCTGCACACACGAACATTTGTGGTGATTAATATAAATTGAAGCGGCCGATATATACTACTGTATTGTTGTTTAATGGTAATTGTTAGCGGAGTCAGGGAAAGACTGTGGATGGTGCTTGTTATGGACAATGACCGCTTGAACATACCAGGTATTTTAACAATTCTTCCCCTTCCTTGACCAACCCCATACCTTGAACAATTTTATCATTTTGTTTGTAAGAAAATGACTCTTAAGCAGTAAAATTAGAAGAATGTTGTTTTACCATTTTGTAATCATCTATCATTGCTTTGTATTTGAAAGGATTTAAAAGCAGGATGGAAACAAATCAGAGGAGCCGCATCCAAGAAACCCTGCACACACAAATATTTGTGGTGGTTAATATAAATTGAAGCAACCGACATATACTACTGTATTGTTGTTTAATGGTAATTGTTAGCAGAGTCAGGGAAAGACTGTGGATGGTGCTTGTCAAGAGGCTCTAGGTGAAGTCTGGTGGAGTTGGATGTGGATATTCAATGACGGAAGAGATGAAGAAATAGAAGAGCGGTGTAGGGTAGAAAATTGCAGAGGGCAATATCTACTGATTTATGTAATATTTTCACAAAATCGCCCAATGTGGTCTTTACCTGGTTCTATCTCTTGCCATGAAGAGGAGGCGAACGTCTCATGTTCCAGAATCTCCACCCAATAAGCACCCCTGTTTTGCTCCTCAGGAGCCCAATATGATCACATGTCATTGTACAGAAGATTCACAGGGGTGAAGGGGATGCTGTTGTTTCCCCCTCAAACACTGTTGACCATGACCGTGGCGAAGGCTACCAAGTCCTTTGAGAATATGGTATTTATTTCCTTCTTCAGCCACATAAATATCGTGGCATCCTTTGCACTCTGTTCTATGCATGGAAGTCCATATGTCATTTTCGCATTGACACGTGGACTATGGTTACAAAAATCAAACACTCCCTCATAATTTGGGGGATCTTGAAAACTTAAGACATTTAGATCTCTATTGGCTCTTGACCAAGTTTTGGGAAATCCTTGGTCAAGTTTGACCTATTTTGGGACTTCGATAGTCTGTCGAAGGAGGAGCGCAAGATGAAGTAGAGATTGCAGGATCTCGACCCCTTTTTGGGTCCTTTTAGGGGTTTGGGATTATGTAATGGGTATGGGATGTCGGCCCATGGGTTTACCCATGTTTAGGCCTATTTTGTAAAGATTAATATGTATAGGCAATGTAAGGAGGGGCATCTATGTGATGTTAGGCTAATGTGCTAAGTGCTAGTGATCGATCTATGTGATCGAATGATTGTAAGTGCTCTGTGCATATTGTGTGAAGCTTGTAGAGTTGAGTGCAAGTGATTGTAGAAGGCTTAGTGCTGTAACCTAGCTTGGGGAAGGAGGATCCGACGAGGTGCACGCAGATCTCTTGTCCTATGCGGAGTAGGGTTTTTGAGGTTCCGTGCATGTAACTGATTAACATAAGATAATAGAAGAGAAGAAGAGTTGGTGGACATAGCCCCAGGGTGGGGGGGGTGAACCACGTATATGTTGTGTTGCTCTTCTTTGTGCAATGTGTTGATGTGATTATATGTTAATGTGCTTAGTGCTTTACTATAGATGAATGACCTGTCGATGATTAGTGCTTAATAGTATGGATGGATGTTAGATCTGACTGATATACATATGCTTAGTGCTGAATTTGTTAAGACCTGATCTGTTTCGTCATGCTAAGTGTTGTTAGATTCTAGATCTGGTTGGATACTGCGATGCTATGTAATTAGGGTTTGTTTGCATTGTTACCAAGAACTAAATATTGATGAATGTTTACTTCTAAGTGCTCTTTAAATGTTAGAATCAAAGATCTATGTCCCAGCTAAGGTTGCAGACATCTGAGTCCTGCCCACCCCTGCCTCTACCTCGGGTAAGACTTCATCTGCTTCGCAGGTGTTTCCAAAAGGGTCGGTAGTTAGGGTTTTGTTGGTGTGTTGTTGTAGCGTTGAACCCTGGGTCTACCCCTATGCCAACAATCTCTATGGATGCAATAATATGAATGAACTACCAAATTTTTTCTCTCAGTTGTTGCGACTTCAATTTATAGCATTGCAAGGCTGCGTGCATCTATCCATCCCAGATGATATTTTGGGACAAATTTCCACACTTGAGCATGTAGACTTTGAAGGCTGTTGTAAATTGGCACACTTGCCGTTGGTAATACCGCATCAAAAGTCCTTAAGATATATGAATTTACTATCTACTCCTTTAATGCAATTACCTGACAACTTAGAACTACTCGGCAAGTTAGAACAACTAAGAATAGGGAGCCCAAAGTTAACAAATTTACCACCTCTGAGCAATTTAAGTCGTTAACAGAGTTGATTCTAATGATTTGCTACAGATTAAAGCACATCCGATTGTTATAGGTTGGATGGCCAAACATCAAAGTGTTGGGTATATATAACACACAGGTTAAAAATTTACCTTTCAGAGGTTGCTTGAATTTCCTAACAGACTTGACTGTGAAGGAAACATCGATATCTGAGATGTGCATTCCTCAAATCGTTTTCCCTATGTTGAAAGAGGTGGATCTTTCTGATAATTTAAATTTAACGAAGATTGGCGACTTGCCATCAACGATAAAAAATCTGTACCTGCAAAATTGCTCAGAATTGCAGAGATTGACGAGTCTTTCCAATCTTACAAAGCTTAAATTTCTCGACATAAGTAAATGCAGTGAACTGGAAACCATGAATTTTGAAGGCATCTAATCATTGGAAGAGGTTAAAGCGGTCGAGTGTTGGAAGCTTCATAGGATTGATGGATTGGCTCAGCTTTGAAAACGGTTGAATCGCCTCCATATTTCAACAAACGGTGTAAATATTTGGGATGACGTGAGCAAATTTTTGGTGAGTATGTGCTAATTGTATCTAGTATTGATTGATACAAAAACCATTTAAAGATATTTTCTAAATAAGTATTAAACCTGAGATTATTGTAGTTGAAGGATGCCAAGTCCTTTGAGAATATGGTCTTTATTGCCTTCTTCAGCTGCAACAATATCATGGCGTCCTCTGCACTCTGTTCTCTGCATGGAAGTCCATATGTCATTTTCACATTGACACGTGGACTATGGTTTCAAAAATCAATGCTCTTGTTTACAAATATCAATGAGCGCATTTAAAAATAAAGGATACATAAGTCACCGAAATCAATGAGCGGATTTAAAAATCACAGACACATAACCCACCGTAAATGAGATAGGGAAGCGTCGTTCGTAAAACCAGTTCACCTTTGGAGCTTCCAGCCTTCGAGAGTGGAGGTAGTAGCTCGGGCACTTGGAAAGAGAGCAACTTCTCAAGGGTAATAATTTATATAAATATGTGAGTGGAGGCAATAGGTTGGGCGCCTAGAAAGAGAGCAACTTCTCAAGGGTAATAGTTTATATAAATTTGTAATAGTAAAAGCCTTTGAATGTCTATGATTTCGATGATTTAGATTTAGATGATTTAGAAATAATGGATGCAAATACAAATTTGTTCAATATCTTTTGTTGGACGTATAACAATGCCTTCGTACCATCTAGAACAAATATCTTGCTTTCTTTTTAATTGTTTTGACATCTATAATATCTTTATGAACATAATCGTATTTGTGAAATCTCTACAATCATTTTTAATCGTATTTGTGAAAGACCAAGACAGAAAGTGCTTAACATGGAGACTGTCTTCCTTTTAGATCTAATCAAGCTAATGAATGAAAGAGAAAGAGAAAGAGAAAGATATGTACCTTATGAACGACATTTGTCCTTGCAAAGTCCAGGCCGAGCTTCGATCTTGAGCTCCTTGATAGGTCCTGCAAAACAAACAAAGGTACAAAAGACTTCCTACTCTACTGAGATTAGCTCAAACATGGATCCATCTAATGTAGACAAAGTTATATGGAACAAGTACAAGTTTGAAAGAAACAGGCCAAGCATTGATTGCATTAATTAGAACAAGTAAAAGTACTTACAACCCTTCAAATGAAGGTGCAACAACTTCTTCCAGTTCTCCTTGTCCAACCCCTTTGCTCAATCAATCTCCACTGATTGCTTTGATAACATCTCACTCATGAGATCATAAGTTTGATGTAATTCCAAATTGTCATTCTCTCCATGTACTGTATGTTGCCTATGAGATCATAGGTTTCATACCTCCAATCTTTCCTCCCCTTTCACCATGAGAAGGCCTCTTTATATAATCTTGGAAAGACCTAAACACTTGAGAGATATTTGGGATAAGTTGAGGATTTCTCTCCTTCAGTTGAGGATCTTCCCTAAGATCATGCCTTGAGATCATATTCGAATCCAACCACCTTCAGATATTGAGGGGATCTTTCCCTCATTCTTCTCAACAAACCAAATTTCACCCAGAAAAGGTAGCACTCCCCCAAAAGGGGCACCAGAGCATTATAACGCTCCCCCAAAGAAGGCCAGAGAGCACCAGCACTCCCTGACAGTGTATAGAGGAGAGATCCCCTCCAAAACCCATTTTTGAGTGGTTCTTTCAGTGGCAAAACGCTTGTACTTCTAATAGACTGATTCCTCCTCTTCAAAACTAGTCTTGAGGTGTCCTAAGTGTCCTTGTCATTTCGTTGGAGGCATGACATAGGAAAGAAGGCAGTATGATGTTAGCAACACTTATAACACTTGTGGTCAAGATGTGACACTTGCAGAAAATATGCGACACTTACACCACTTGTAATGACGACACTTGCAACACTATCGAAGTGAGTAATTTTGAGGTGTAATAGATTGCCCCCCAAAGTACGAAGTTAGAAGACGTGATGACTGAAGTACTTTGTGAACTTTTTTAAGCAAGGGTATAGACGCAGAGAACTTGATAGAAGTTGCACACAAACATCCAACAAATATTATGACATGTTTCAAACCCAAGGCATGCATACCTTTGCTTGGGTGATAAAGACTTGCAAGATATGGCCGCCATAAAATACACTGCGGATCCATAATTATATTGATAAAAGGTATAGCCACCGAGGATACAATGTGGATCTATACTCCTATGACCTGAACTAATTGTAGCCACGAAGAATACACAGTGGATCTATGAGATGACAAGACATAACCACGACCAATACAAAGTGGATCTATGTAACAATATATGTGTCATTGTTCAAACGAAACTCCTTCGCAACCTGGGAAAAGTACATCTAAGAGTGATGACTCAACCCACGGTCTTCTTACCGATCCCTATGTAGTACGAATCTAACCATGTGGATATATGTCCCGATGTCGAACATGGCAGAAACCACTTGATTACTGATCAATGATGTAAACCGTTAACAAGTGCGAGGGAAATCACCATTGATGTCAATGATTCCCAAGGTACCCTAGTACATTCCAATGAATGTGAATAGAGGAGCTGAATTCAAACATTTGTGGAATCATCCGATCAGAGTTCAATGATGTAAACCCACTGTCGGATGCGAGGAGGCCTGCCATTGAGGCATGTAGGTCCCAAGGTACTAACTTGTTTCTAAGTCTATTTCCCAGATAATGTGTTGAAGTCGACATGAATAGACTCATCGCAGGAGGGCCTTGATGTATCCCCCATCAACGACACAAAATTGACACAGAGATGTAAATTGGTAGATAAAATGAACATGGACTGACACATGTATTGAAACAAGATATTTGTGATGGCTGACTCTCAAGGCAGATACTTCCCTTGAACACTGAGGCACAACAACAGAAACATGACATGGACCAAAACATGATGATGAAGTGGATATTGTGACTTTCGTCGGGTGACCCAAAGGAGTAAGAAAAAGCGAGAGGATTGGTTCAGTGCAGAAGTTCAACGGATTAATATGTGCGCAAAGACAAAGTGTCGTGTTCAAGGGCGACTCTAAGACTTACTGGTAATGTTCTCAAAAACTGCTAGGCTTCCTTCCTTCAATTTCCCCCCCATCCAGATAGATGAGTACCTCTTTGTAATTTAACTAGCTTGAGGAGGGTAACACATGATCGATACAACTCACCTTCGGTAAGTCCCTCTTCCTTTGTTTAACGAACTGGAAGAAGTAAGGGTTCGGCCCCATATGGGCCCTTCAATGTATGATTGTTTAACGAGTCCAGAGAAGGTAAACTCGGTGGTTTTTCATATTTAGAGAGTCTAAAAAAGAACTTAAAGATGACTCTATTGTTGTCCTTTTTCGTAATGTTAGTCTCGCGAGGCCGAAAAAGAGATAAATTATCACTCGAAAGATGCCCTCTCAAACCTTTTAACGAGTGGGAAAGGAAGCAAGATCACTCGACAATGTTTTCACGTTTAGAGAGTCTAAAAAGAGCGTAAAGAAGACTCTAGGGGGTTCCTTTTTCGTATATCCATGCGAGCCCAAAAAAGAGATAAAAGGTTGCTTGGTTACATTCTCATGTTTTTACGAGCACGAGAAAGAATAAAGACTAAGCTCGATACTCTGCCCCCATCTTGAAAGCTAGTGGCTTGACTCCAGAATGATCATCAAAGGCTGGAGATATGCCCCCCAAGCTTCAATTCATTCACTGAATTTGAGGTTGTCACCTATTCCTGTACTAGATGGAGAAAAAGGATACAGGTGGATGAAATGAAGGTGCAAATACGAGACCTAATGAAAGACTCGACTCGACATCTACGAGATATGGCGAAAGATTCGACCTGACGGGGGAGGTGACAGTTTCATTTTTTAATGAGCTTGCCACAGGAAAAGAACTATGCTCAAGGCTCTGGGTTCAATCCCCAGATTTTTGTTTCATTTTTTAACGAGCTTGCTACAGAGAAGTAAACTATGCTCAAGACCTTTGTTTCATTTTTTAATGAGCTTGCTACAGAGAGGAAAAACTATGCTCATGACTTCTTCTTGATCGTGGCTTCCAAGAGGATAATGCTCTGGAAGGACTCCATTTCAAGGGACAAAAATCGATCATGGATTCCAAGAGATCTTCACTGGATGGAAGAAAAATTCTCTGGAAGGAACACATGTCGAGGGTCTCAACAGGGGTAAGGAGATCATGCTCCAATATCCCTACCGAAGAGATCACCATGTCAACTACTAGATCTAAATCATTGGAAGTTGAAGTCACGGGAGACAACGCCACATAATTAACATGTGGCAAGGGCAATACTGTCTGCATATAAGAACCATTTAGGGAGGTAATCCAGTCAGGACCGATGAATGAAAGTTGATCAATAGTCACAATTCTTCCATCGTGATGGAAATATATCACGTGGAAAAGAGTGGATACAATAACTTTAATGGCATAAACATAATCCCGCCCAAGGAGTAAAGCGAAATCCAAGGGGTCTCAGACTACCATGACATCAATAAAGACAGTTTTCCCTCCCAAAGTTATAGGAAACTGAAGAAGGGTCCCTAATGGTTGGTTGGTTCTTCTGTTAAAAGCTAACAGATTCTGTGTAACTGGCACAAGCTGAGGATAACCCAAAGTGTGCCAAGAAACAGAAGAAAAAATACTAACGGACGCACCTTCATCTATCAACATTTGAGGAACGTACCGACCACAAACTTGTATTGTAATCTGGAAAGGAATGTGAGAGGAAAGACGAGGTCCAGTTAGCGCACCCCAATCAAAAAGGATGGCCTCATTACTTGGAGGGGGTTTCACGGGAGAAGGAGGAATGCCCCCCGACATGGTAGATTCTGTATCAATGAGAAAAACGTGGGCAGTATCGGGTTTACTCTCTAGAGGGAGAGTAGGATCGACCAATGGTGGACTTGGATCGACCACTTTTGCACTATTCAGAGGAAGAGTGGGATTGACTGATGATGTAACCAGAGCAACCACTTTGACACTCTTCGGATGAAGGGTGGGACTGACCGAGGAAGGGACCGGATCAATCACTTTGGCACTCCTCAATGGAAGAGTGGGATTGACTGATGATGTAACCAGAGAAACCACTTTGGCACTCTTCGGATGAAGGGTGGGACTGACCGAGGAAGGGATTGGATCAGTCACTTTGGCACTCGTCAAGGGAGGAGTGGGATCGACCGATGGCGGAACCGGATCGACCACTTTGGTGTCACCCTCTAACGGGAGAGTTGGATCGACCGAGGATGAAAATGGATCAACCACTTGGGTTACACTCTTTTGATGAAGAGTGGGGTTGATCGATGATGGAACTGGATCACCTACTTGGGTTTGTGGTTCAATCGAGGAGGAAACTAGATTGACCATCTGATCAACCAGACTGACCGGGGATGGAACCAGATTGACCAGTCCATCAACTAATGATGGGTCAGGGGAAATCTTATGATAACCTTTTGGAAGTTGAAGTTTTTCCAAAAGAGAAGAAGCCTCGTCCATACGAGGACAAAGGTGAGAGTAATGATCACCTTTACATAACATGCAAGGGAACTTGACAATTTTCTTCTTCTTACCAACCTTAACATCACTATTTGACGGGATATCATCGTCATGACCGACAGAGGCTGATGACGTGGAGGACCACATTTCTAAGACCTTGGGAACACCAAGGCAATCCCTCAGAAAATGGTCACCCTTATAAATACTGCAAGGGAATTTGGGTTTAAGATTCTTTATTTTAATCTTGTTGACCTCATCAACACTCCTAGTACTATTAATAGTAACTGGTTGCTTGGATCCAACATCTGATGTTATTGGGGCCTTGGTCCTTTTCAGGCTCTTCTTCTTCTTCTCTTTCTGTTTCTTCTTCTTCTGATCAACCTGACTACTTTCTTTAGAGCTTTCGCTAGGCGAAGAAGGAGAAAGGGAAGGAGACTTAATGGGTGAAGAAGGAAAAAAGTCGACATGAGGTTGATGTGTGGGTGGTGTACTAAAATCTAAAGTATTAGGTGTAGTTGAAACATTGGGAGGATTCGAGATCACCGGAGTGGGGAAAAACCAAAATGGTAATCCGATGGTGAGTCCTGGAAGACTCAGTGTGGCAATATACAAAGGACCAAAGTTTCCAAAAGAAGGAAAGGTGTAAGGTTCCCCAGGACAAGGTGTTCCTCCATTGGTACTCTTGGGATTAGATGCCATTAACACTAAGTCGACCTAAGGTCTACTAAGTAACACAACCAGCACACGCTATGAATTTGCAAAGCAAACAATCAAACAAAACCTTCCCAGAATGAAACCACTAGTTGGTGATGAAATCCAACATCGCGAGATCAAAATAGGAAGAGGCGGGGATAGAGCGGGTGGATCGGTTACGTTGGTGACCTGCTTAACAAACTTACACCTTGGTGCAAGCTTCCATGTAGTAATTGTGGATTTACCCTCCAAGGATCCTGAGTGAGTTTGACCAACGTTTGTTCTAGGTACAGTGAGACTTCCCTTCACCGTCACCTTGTGTGGGACCCTAAAGATTATGGCTACTAAGGTCACCAATTCGTAGTCAGCCCCTGGGCGGGTATATTCGACAATCCAGTCTGAACGTAAGGGCAGGGTATCTAGCCCGCAATCAACTTGAAAGGCTTCCACTCAACATTGTGGGTATACCTTCAAGCGATCCCTATAATATGATCCGACTACTACAATCAGTCAAACCACGGAGGGATAATCTCCGTAGCTTTCCCAAGTGCAACCTCGTGTGTAACCCCTGTGTGAGAGGGGGATCCCAGAAAGCCTATACGACAATTGCATTTCACTCTCCCTATCACAAGATACTAGGTTTGTTTGATAGATTTGGAAAGTTATCCTTTCAACCTATTCCAAAGCCCTACACCTTAAAATAATGTTGGTTTGCTAACAAAGATGTAAAAAGTACGATAAGTTTTAGTTAAGCATTGATTTTATTGGTTGTTGTTTACTCAGAGGTGTATGAGAGTGAATACTGATGATATTATGACTCAGTTCCCAAAACATGCATAAGAAATGATAAGCAGTCTTTTCTTTCAATGAATGTCTGTTTTAAGGGAAGGAGAAGGATTTTCCTTTCACTTTCAAACACCAAGATGCAATGACCTCATGCAATAGTCCTCACTAAGGAATCCAATGCAATGCTAAAATGTTTATATGTGACTGATAACCAGTAGATGTAAAGATTCCTATGCTAATCAGACTTCAAGAGTTGTGAGATTTAAGCAATCTGGAAGTAAACTTCACATAAACCAAAATACACCCTTGTTGCGATCAAACAAGAGAAATAAAACCAAAAACTCAAAAAGAAAGAAAGGTTTAGACAAGATGACCTCAAAGATCAAATGGAAATGATACAAAAGATCTTTGAATCTCCTTACAAAATTTTCACTCAATCAGATAAATGAGAAGAAAACGACAAATTGACTCTAAATCGTCAAGGACAAAGAGTTATTGCAAAGTAAGGATAAATATCAAAAAATCCAAAAACAAGATGATGAATCCTTAGAAGAAAAAGCATTGAAGGCCCAAACAAGGATGTATTGAGATGATAAGACTTTGAGCAAGTGTCAAAAACAAAAATTGAACTTCAGATAATGAAACCCTAGTAGGTGTTTCACAAAAAAGGGGTAGCTCTCTGGTGTAAGGGACACTAGAGCGTTATAATGCTTTGTGTAAGGCCAACAGGGAGTGCCAGTGCTCTGATAACATGGGAAGGTAAACGCTGGTGTCTTAAAGTCTAGAAAAAAGCTCAAAAAACCAAAAAATCAGTAAAATTTTGGCATTCACAGTGTATGTGATGGAATAAGGATTCAATCAACACATTCAATTAGACATACGGGATGAATAAGGTCTAAAAGAACAAAGGCTAAGATAATATCTGCGTGGAAAACCAAAACTGAAAGCTTCGATTAGTCCCCAGTGGAGTCGCCAATTTCTGTTGAAGAGAAATCCCCCTGTGGACAAGTGGATTCTCTCGAAGTCCCTAGACTCCTAAGACCAAGACATAAAGTGCTTAACATGGACATTGACTTCCTTTTAGATCCAATCAAGATAATTAATGAAAAAGAAAGAGAAAGATATGTACCTTATGAACGACGTTTGTCCTTGCAAAGTCCAGGCTGAGCTTCGTTCTTGAGCTCCTTGATAGGTCCTGCAAAACAAACAAAGGTACAAAAGACTTCCTACTCTACTGAGATTAGCTCAAACATGGATCTATATATTGTAGACAAACTTATATGGAACAAGTACAAGTTTGAAAGAAACAGGCCAAGCATTGATTGTATTAATGAGAACAAGTAAAAGTACTTACAACCCTTTGAATGAAGGTGCATCAGCTTCTTCCAGTTCTCCTTGTCGAACCCCTTTGCTCAATCAATCTCCACTGATTGCTTTGATAGCATCTCACTCATGAGATCATAAGTTCGATGTAATTCCAAATTGTCATTCTCTCCATGTACTGTATGTTGCCTATGAGATCATAGGTTTCATACCTCCAATATTTCCTCCCCTTTCACCATGGAAAGGCCTCTTTATTTTGGGCTTACGAATGCACCTTCCACATTCCAAGGGTTGATGAATTCCATTTTCAAGCCCTTCCTTTGAAAAAATGTGTTAGTATTTTTTGATGATATACTAATCTATAGCAAGTCTTGGGAAGATCATGTTCGACATGTTGAGAGGGTGCTACAACTACTAAATGAGCAACAACTATATTCCAAACCATCCAAATGTATCTCATGAAGGTTTCAAGTTAGACCCTTACAATATTAAAGCCATGATGGATTGGCGGATTCCCAAAACATTGAAGAATCTTAGAGGATTTTTGGGTTTGACAGGTTACTACCGCAAGTTTGTTCGTAACTATGGAAGAATATAAACACCTTTAACTGCATTAACTAATAAGGATGCATTTTCATGGACTCCAGGGGAAACTCAGGCTTTTGAACAAATTAAAGAGGCAATGTGCAAAGCTCCTGTCTTGACCATACCAGGCTTCACAAAAACCTTTATTGTGGAATGTGATGCCACGAAAAATGGAATTAGTGTTGTTATAATGCAAGAAGGAAGGCCCCTTGCTTTCAAAAGTCGACCACTCAAGGGAAATGACTTACACAAACCCATTTATGAGAAGGAAATGATGGAAATACTACATGCATTGAAGCAATGACACCCTTACATAATAGGTAGGAACTTCAAGGTAAAAATAGATCATGACAACCTTAAATAATTCTTGGAACAAAGACTATCTTCAGACGAGCAACAAAAATGGGTGACCAAGATGTTGGGTTATGACTTTGAAATCATCTACAAAAAGGGGATGCGAAATGTTGTGGCAGATGCACTCTCAAGAAAGGATGAATCTCTTGAGGTATTTCTCCGTGCTATCTCTATCATCCAACCTAATTGGATAACAGAAGAAAGGGATGCATGGAAGAATGACGAAGAAGTTTGGACTCTCATTCAAAGGTTGCAACATGATTCCCATGCATCTGATACATTTACATGGAAAAATGATTCACTATGGTACAAAGATCGCTTATATTTATGTAAGAACTCCCAACTCAAACAAAAGGTACTTTTGGAATTTCACACCTCTCTGGTAGGAGGGCACTTAGGAGTTTTGAAAACCTATCATAGGGTCAAGAGAGAATTTTTTTGGGATGACCTTAAAACTGACGTTCAAAGGTTTGTGGAAGAATTTTTGGTTTTCTAACAAAATAAGGTAGAAACAATTAAGACCCGAGGTCTTTTAAAACCATTAGCCATTCCAAGTCAGCACTGGGAGGAGGTTTCCATGGATTTCATCACAGGGTTACCAAAGTTTGAAGGAAAGAGTGTCATCATGGTGATTTTTGATAGACTTACCAAGTACACACACTTTTTTGCACTCTCTCATCCTTTCAAAGCTAGTACAATTGCTATTGCATTCATGGAGACAATTCAAAAGCTACATGGAAGCCCAAAGATTATTATAAGTGGCATATATCCCATCTTCACTGGACATTTTTGGACATAATTATTTTCTTATTTGGGTACTCAATTGGCTCATAGCTCATCTTATCATCCTCAATCTGATGGACACACTGAGATAGTGAAAAAATGTCTGGAAGGATACCTTCGTTGCCTTGTCTCTAATAAACAAACACAATGGTTCAAGTGGTTACCCTTGGCATAATGGTGGTAGACCACTTCCTTTCATACTGCAACAAAAATGACACCATTTATGGAGCTTTATGGATATCACCCACCATCCATCACTTCTTCTCTATAAGAGAAATCTAAGGTTCAAGTAGAGGAAGATCACATCTAGAATCAACAACACGTTCTCCAACTTTTAAAGGATAACCTGAACATGGCACAAAATCGCATAAAACAACAAACATATCATTATCGTAGTTAAAGAAGTTTTAAAGTAGGGGGTTGGGTATTTTTAATACTACAACCATACAAACAGATGTCCCTCAAGCAAGCTAAGAAGGATAATAAATTATAACCGAAGTACTATGGCCCTTATAATGTCTTGCAAAAGATTAGTACTATGGTATACAAATTGGAGCTTCCTGCATCTTCGCGAGTACACCCTATTTTCCATGTTTCATGCATAAAGAAGGTTATAGGTGACAAGATCCCAATTCAAACTATATTTCCAGAAATCGACGAGGAAGGAAAAATCATATTGGAGCCTGAAGCTATCACTGACACAAGAATTCTCCAGCTGAGGAATAGATCAATTTCAGAGTATCTCATTAAGTGGAAGAAACTACTTGCTGAAGATTCCATGTGGGAAGATGAGTCTTTTATACAGAAGCATCCAAAACTACTCAAGTGTTGAAGACAAAACTTGTCTGAAGGGGAGGGGCATTTTAAACCCTAATTCGTATCACATTACCCCTTAATTGGGGCATATTACATTAGTATTTTTATTTTATTTATGTCGGCTTGGGTCCATTAGTTGTAATTGTACCTCCTAGTCTCCTATATATACCAAGGAGGCCTTTTCATTTGGACTCATATTGTAATTGTGAATTCATATGATGTATAAGGACGTTTCCCCCTCAAAGAGGCTTATTATCTGAATTTATCTCTTTGTTAAGGCGTTGAGTACTTATTCTGAGTTTTTTATGCTATTTTGATATTTGGTTCTTAACATTGACCGTTCACGTAATTTGAGAGTATCATTGAACATTAATCAATGGATTTCACTAAGGGTGTCATTTTAATAAATTATCTAAGAGATGTACCTTAGTGTAATAGCTCATTGGAACCGAGAGGAAAAACTCTTAATGTTGAGATGATGAAAAAGTGACTTTCAATGGTTGGGAATGCTTTAAAGTCAAATAAATCACTTTTTGGAGTAAAAAGGTTTATTAGATTAATAAAGTGATTTTAGGAGAAAATATTATAGATGAATTAAAAAGTCACTTGAAGGGAAAAAAAGTGAAAGGGGTATAAAGAAGAGACATGGACTCATTTCCTCTCATTATGTTGATGATTGCTTGATTTTATTTGGAGAGATCTTGGGGCCTTCAGGGGTTTGGAGTAAACCCTAGTTTGGATTGGTTTTGGTGGTGAAATATTCCACTCTATCTAATCATGTTTCGGTGGTGAGAGATCCACCCTAGCCATTGGTGGGAAAAGCATTTAGGTTTTCCAATTGCATTCTTCTTGAGGAGGCTGATCTATTGTTTTGCAGTAGTTTGAGGTTTGTAGAAGATATATTTCTTGTGCAGGTTTGAGTTTATTTTGTGGAAACCAATTTGTGGAGTAGGGACATAACTCTTCTTATGTAGGGAGAATTCCTCCATCAAGGGGTCAGGTTTTCTCCTTTGTTGGTCGAGTTTATTGTTGTGTGGGACGATTCCTTTGTTATTGGTCGAGTTAAAATTTCTAGAGGCTAAATTCCTTGTGGTTGGGATGAATATCTTGGTTGTTGGGTCAAATATTTCCTTAAAAAACCGATTCTTCTTCGGTGGATAATTTCCCTTGTTGCTAGGGAAAAGTTGCATTGTTGAAGGGGAAGTTCCTTAGTGATGGGAGTCGAATCCTCTTGTGAGAGTTGAGTTTCCTGCAGAAAGGGGTGTATTCCCTTTGTTGGTGATCATGTGGGCCTGTATAGGTCATTCCTACCATCGATGGAAGCTTGAGAAAGGAGGTTCCAACCCCAACAACAACCTACAACACTCTATTAATCTTATTATATAAGATCTGTACCAACTTTAATTATGAGGTTAGATTTATCATGATTTTTATTAGCTCCGTGGACCTATTTGTTGTTGTACTGGCTTAGTTTGAATTGGTAATAAAGAAGATTAGATTCTTAGTGTTTTTTGGTTGTTACAACAATTTAGTATAGTTGTTGTTATTTATATCTTTACTATTATATATAGCATGAAAGGAAGTTTAATGGTGTACATAAAACCCTCTGCATATAACCAAAACTCTTAAGAAACCAAATCAGAAATAAAAGACAACAAACAAGGGTATCTAATGTGGATGTAAAGCTACAACCTAAGTGTTTGACAAAATGCACCAACTAGAAATACACACAAAATTACTACAACAGTCAAATGAGGGGGTTTGATATTGGGTTTTGAAAATGTCAATGAAGTGTTTGTGAAAATCCATGAACCAATAACGCTCTCAAAACTTAACAACAACAGTAAAAGGGTTAGTACAATGATTTTGGGGTATATCAACCAAGTGTTTCACGAAAGTCTTAAG
>ML795506.1:156905-172772 GCA_009831015.1 Picea engelmannii | reverse complement strand
TTATTTTTCCGTGGACCGCTGGATTTCGCTCTTCCTTTCCGGGGTTGTTGCCATCCCTCCTCCCTATCTTTCTCCTGCACGGCCTTGGGACAGTTTCTCTGGAAGTGGCCGTAGTCATGACATTTTCTACATTTAAACGACAGCTGTTCGTAGTCTAGTTTTTGCAGGTGTTGCCATTCTCCCACCTTCAGTTTCACGGCTTCCGGGAGCCCTACTTCTAGGTCAACCTCAACGCAGATTCTGGCACAAGAATACTGATCTTTTGGGTCTGCTTTATCGATATAGTGGCCGAGTCCATTCCCTATTGCTTGCAGCGATGCAGAGTTCCAGCAATGGATTGGGAGGTTTGGGAGCCTAACCCAAACTGGAACGTCCTTCGGTATCTCCAGAGCTGGGTTGAAGTTTGGAGTCCATCGATTCAAGTAGATCCCTTGAGCTCCCATGAAGTAAGGCCCGTTCCTGAAGATCAGGTCCCGGTCCTCCTGGGAAATGAACTCGAAGATGTAGTAGCCCTTGCCAACGGCGTAGCAGGTCACACTATTCTTTATTAAAGGTCTCTAGTTCCTTTGGATCCAGTTATCGGTTGTTCTGGTGGATGGCCAAAGCCCCATGAACTGACCTAATAGTCCTCGCTCTGACAGAGAGATTGCTACTTTCATTGGTTGTTCTGGGGGAAGACTGATTTCTGGAATGGACTCCAATCGTCTTACAAAGCTCGAGGAATCTCCAGGGGAAGCCTTCTTCGCGCAGGCTGTGATCAGTTTGCTGAAGATCGTAGAGGGGGAGGGAGGGGGCGGTGGCTTCCCTCCGTCCTGACTTGCCATGGCGGCCGAACCCTATCAGCTCAATCCTCAGCGCGTCAAACCCTAATCGCTCTCTTGAATTTTTTTTTTCAATTTGGAGCCGGGCTGATTTATATAATTTACTTTCATTACATTAATGACTTGATTTACTTTAATTAATTATGATCATCAATTAATATAATTGGGCTATTACATACATTGACCCTTCAATAAAATTCGTTCCAAAGTTATAGTAATTTACAATACAAGGGTAATACTGCATGATTCATACATCGAGATCAAATAAGAAACATCATTAATTTAAAAATACTCATACATACTAGTGTACATGCGCAAGGCATGTATGTGTAACTAGCACATACATAAGTCGTGCGTGTACTAATGACAATAATTAACATATCTAATGCAATTCATGTATGTTTCCAATCCAATCACCAATGCAATTAATCTTCATAAGAATAAATCAATCGTTTACAATATTAGCATAATCCTTCAATTATAATAATTTAGTACAAACAAAATTTATCTAGATAATTGTAATTCAGTTAAGCAATTTTTTTTAAATCAAGACAAAATTAAGCAGTTATGCTATAAGATTAAAACTCCACACACTTTCAACTACGTCTAATCATCATGCCTCCCTAACCTACTTCCATCTTCCATCCCTATCCTTCCTCTGTTGGACTATCCTGGAGCATCAATTATATTGAGCTAACTCCAGATAAAACACATAAACGAAAGTGTCAACAACCTTGACCAAGCTTCCCCAACAGGAAACTGGAAATCATCATCACACGTCTAGGGGAGTGTGATCTAACACCGTCCTCCCATGAGTCCAGGTTTTAGAGGATACATGGTGGGAAATGCCTCCACCCCTCCTGATAGAAATAGGGTCAACACCCTATCATGGACCATATAGTGGCACTGTGTTGCTGGGATTTTGTCATCGTATATTCAGTTTTTAAGCAGTCTCTCTACTTGAAAAACCTGCACTTTCCCACATATTATAGCAATGCATTTTAACCAACATAATTTAACATGCAAAGATACATACCATATTGTTTCTCGGTCGATGTTCACGACATCAACCATTTATTTCTATCATCCCATAGCTATTTCATAGCCCATTAATCTACAGGTTAGTTATAACACATACTCATGCATATCTATACAATATTAACATGTAATTCCATTCAACCATATCATTAACTCAGTATCCATGTACCAACATCTTTCAAGTTCAAACTTTTTAAGCTAGAAATAGGTCTCATAACATCCATCGTAATTCCCAAAATGATAAACATTCATAGTATTCACATTCACATAGGTGCATATGATCAAAATTTAAAGTGTCAAGTAATCAGTGTTCCACAAATCATCTGTAAATAAATAAATAAAAAAATATGACTAGACCATAAACAATTCTAGTTTTCTAAGTCAAAACAGGTTATTACAAACACCCATCCTTCAGGAAACATAGTCCTGAGGTGGTAAAAAAAGTGAGGGATGATCTTGTCGTAAGGTATCTGCATCCTTTCAAGTAGGATATCCTAGGCTATACTTGTCCCATTGGACCTTAACTTTGTCTGCCAAACGATTCCTGAGTTGTCAAACCCTATGGTCCAATATGCGTAGAAATTCAACCATGATGGTTCCCACATCTAACACCTGCAATTCCTTCCAGTTTAGTTTGTGAGATTCATCAACAACATAATGATGTAGAATAGATACATGAAAAACATTATGAGTTTTATGCAAGTGGGATGGAAGTACGAGGCAATAGGCAACGAGTCCAATTATCTCTTTGATTTTAAATAGTCCTATAAATTGAGGTGACAACTTTGTCCCTTTCCCAAACCGAATGGTACTCTTATTAGGCTTGATATGAATGCAAATCTTATCTCCAACTTTATAACTTTGATCAGTCCTATGTGCATCAACATAAATTTTCTGTATATCTCGTGCCTCCTTTAATCGTTGACTAATATGAATCACATGTTCCTCCATCTCTAGAATCAGTTCTAGCCTTACTGTCACTTGATCTTGTAACCTTTGCCAACTCAATGGTTTCCTGCATGGCTTTCCATACAGATCTTCATAGGGTGACATTCGAATGGTGTTGTGAAAAATATTATTGTAGGTGAACTCTACCAAAGGTAGTTACGTCTCCCAATGGGTTTGATTATCCATAACATACATCCTAAGAATGTATTCCATAACCTGATTTAATCTCTCAGTTTGTCCATCTGTTTCAAGATGATATGTTATGCTCAAGTTCAACTGAGTCCCCAACGTTGACTGCAAACTTGTCCAAAACCTAGAGGTAAACTGAGAATCCCTATCTGAATTGATCTTCTTGGGTATCCCATGCAGACAGATGAATTCACTTATAAAAACATGTGCCACATCAATGACATCATAAGTGTATCTAATTGAAATAAAATGAGCACTCTTATTCAACTTATAAACTATCACAAGAATGACATTGTATCTTTGCGATGTGAGTGGCAATCCCACAACAAAATCCATATAAATGACTTCCCACTTGGACATAGGAACATCATGCAATTGTAGGAGACCTTCTGGGTGGTGATGATCAACCTTCACTTGCTGACACTCTAGGCACTTGCCAATGAAATGGACTACATCATGCTTCATTCCTACCCAGAAGAAAAACTTCTTCATGTTTGCGTACATTTTCTTCACACCTAGATGCGCACAGTAAAGTGCTCTATGGGCTTCCTTGAGTATGATTCTTTGAATATCCCCACCCTCGGAGATGTATATCCTTCCTTGATATATTAACAATCCATCTACTTCAAGGCTATATCCTTCATACTTTTTATCTAATTTCCTCCCACTCTGGAGGCTGAAGTAACCTTTAAATACCAACTATCTCCAAGAAGTTTCTTCGACACTCGCTCCCTTAGATTAACTTTTAAGGGCATCAAGGAGAAGATACGTGGTCTCCTGCTAAGGGCATATGTGACCACATTCTCCTTTCCCTTGATGTATGAAATTCCAAAATCGTACTCACTCATAAACTCACTCCATCACCTCTACCTGGGATTGAGATCCCTTTGAGTGAAGAGATGCTTTAAGCTTTCATGTTCTGTTTTGAGCTGAAATCTTCGCCCCACTGGCTAATGCCTCCAAATTTTCAGAGCTAGCATTACAACTACCAAATCTAAATCCTGAGTAGCATATAACTCCTCATGTTGCTTCAACTTTCTTGATGCATATGCTATCACTCCCCCATCTTGCATTAGCATGCCCACCAATCCTTGCTTTGAGGCATTCGTGTAGACTGTGAATTATTTTTCCATATCCGACACTCATAGAAATGGCGCACTGGTTAGTAACCTCTTAAGCTCGATGAGCGTAATATCACACTCATCTTTCCACTCATACCTGACCCCCTTACACTGGATGGTGGTGATGGGTTTTGCAATCTTCAATAATCCTTCCACAAACGTTCGATAATAACCAACTAGTGCCATAAAGCTTCTCATCTCATGAGCATTCCTTGCCACTGGCCAATCCCTTATAGCCTTCACCTTTTTGGGATCCACCAAAATTCCTTCACCTGAAATGATATGACCTAAATAATGAATCTCTTTCTGGAAGAAGAGCACTTTGACAACTTTCCATACAATTTGTTCTCTCTAAGGCATGACATCACCATTCACAAGTGTTCCTCATGTTCTTTTTCATTCTTGAAATAGATGAGGATATCATCAAGACAAACTTGTACAAAGTGGTTTAAGTGCCTTCGGAATACATCATTCATGAGGCTCATGAATACTGCTGGTGCATTGATCAAACCAAAAGGTACCGCAATGAACTCGTAATGCCCAAACCGAGTTCAAAAGGTAGTTTTAGGAATATTGCCTTCCTTAATCATTAACTAGTGATACCCTGATCACAGATCAATTTTGGAGAAAATCGTTACTCCTTTCATTTGATCAAAGAGATCATCAATCCATGGCATTGGGTACCTATTATTCACTGTAGAATGGTTCAAGTCTCTGTAATATATACACAGTCGCAAGGAACCATCCTTCTTCTTGACAAATATCACTAGTGCACCCCAAGGTGTGACACTGGGCCTTATCAACCCTAAGTCAAGTAGTTCCTTCAACTGCATCTGCAACTCACAAATTTATGGAGCCATCATCCCATATGGTTTCTTGGAAATTGGCTTCGCACCAAGTTTTAGCTCGATGGTAAAATCAAGCTCCCTCTCAAGAGGTTCCTGGAAAATCTCTTGGAAAAAATCCTTAAATTATGACAAAATTGGATATTGATCCATACATGGTTCTTTCCCCTCATTGACTGCTTCCACTACATATAATCGACAACCTTGCCTCATGCAATGTTTAACCTTCATTGTCGAGATAGAGGGTAGAGACACCTTCCTCCATATACCAAGGATATCTATCGACCTTCCTTCATCATCAACACAAAGCACCCTCTTCGAAAAAAAATCTATCATAGATCAATGGGATTCTAACCAGTCCACCCCAATGATTAGATCATAAGTCTCTAGGGAAGTAATGTACACCTTCAAACTAGTAGTACACACTCCCAGGTCTATAAGACAATTATCGATGCTAGGTCCTACTATTCAAATACAATGGATGTGATCATTTTACCATTGAAAATATCTCTATTTTCACCCAACCATAGGCCGAAGCCACCCTCCGAGCACCTTAACCTTGAAAAAGAATCTCTCCGGAAGCAAACCCTAGGCTAGATAGCCAAACAAAGGGTAGCACACCTTTCCCCAAGGAAAACACACCAACAAGAGTTGATTAGATAGTCCAAACCCTAGCCAAGAGATATTCTAAGCCAAAACATAATTGATAGCTGCAACAACTGCACCGACAACTCTCCTAAAACCTGCGCACAAAACTGGGCACTGCAGTGCGCACAAGTTGTTGCTTTGCAATTCTGAGACTACCTGCCAGAATGAGAACTGGCCTCCTATATTTATACTAATTCTGGCTAACTTCCTGGGCCAACTTCACATTCTAGGTATCTGTCTGTTCAGTATATATTATTATTTATGGATGACTTCTTCTCTTGGAGGCTAATAACCTAACATAAATTATCTTCTTGAGCTGACAAGTCTTCTAGGGTTATTAGCCAACTCATTAGGGTTTCTTCTTGCTTCTTGGAGTATTCTATCATCGTCAGGTTTACACATGGAGGTAAATACCTCCCGCAACTACCATAATATCAACGCTCCCTCCTAGCTAGAGAGGTATTATAGGTAATGGTCTTGAGCACAAAAACATACCATTCACCCAGTAGCATCAACATAGTTGTATAGACTAGATCATGAATAGATCATGAGCACCATCATCATTATTATTGTCATTAGGTGCATCATCTCTCGAAACCATACTCTATCTGAGTAATTAGACATGATGCTCACTCCACAGAGTGATACAAGAGCCATTCTTCTAATCTATAGGAGTAAATGCTCTGAACCATTTTTTCGTCTGGGAAATCTCTGTCCTTTGATTATCCATCTAACTGATAATGATTTCCAATACTGTTGATAGTCTTCAAGGCAATCGAAACAAAATAGAACACAACTGTGTCTATCCATGGTAGTACATAACTACAATCCAGTGGTACACTACCACACCAAGTAACACACAAGTACTTGATCAACAACGCATAGTCATGAACAATGGAACACATCCACCATAGTAGTATACATCTACTGTCATACAGTCTTCATAAAAATCATCTGATATCAACCTGCACAGAAACAATGTTATGATATAAACTGAATCGTATGGGCCAATATTTCACTCACATCTGTGAGATTTGAAAGAATATCTGCCCTCAGAGTAGAACAATGAGATATTTGGACTATTCTTCTCAAGCAAGGAAGAATAATTGTCCTGTCTTCTGAACCTGGACCATTCCTCACCCTGGGCCATTCTTCCTAAACTAATCAAAGTGCACCCTGGAGAGAATGTATAAACCCTAAGGAATGCCTGTCCTTGATTGCTGAGCCTAGACCATTCCCCACCCTGGGCCATTCCTCCTACACTAATCAAAGTGCACCCTGGAGAGAATGTATAAACCCTAAGGAATGACTATTCAGACCATTTCCTCTGTTAACCACAAGAAGAAAATATTGTCCTGTATCAACCTCCAAAACAGACCATTCCTCATGTTAACCATAATGAGAAATCACTGTCCGACGAAGCGGACTAGTCTTCTTGAGTAACCCTCAAGAAGAGAGACTTCCCTAGACCACTCCCCATGTTAACCACAATGGGAAGTCGTTGTCTATGATACATCAACAATCTGGACCATTTCCCATGTTAACCACAATGGGAAATCGCTGTCCGTTAGAAATCTCAATCCACTTTCCGAATTGGAAAGGAAACTGCTCATCCTGGACCATTTTTCGAACTGAAAAATGACTGTCCACATATCAGTGCTCCCTCCCATCCCGAGAGTCATCTCTTCCTCTTTCAATAAGGAAGTGAGCTCTAGCTTGAGTACGCAAACTCTTTCATCTTGGATGGAAGCTTTACCAAAATGTCTGCTTATCTGCTCATTTGTGGAGATATGTATTGGAGAACCACTTTCTCCTTTCTAGACTTCATCATGGATAATGTAATGCTTGATTTCAAATGCACTTCAGTCTGGAACATTGGTTTTCTCTGAAGGCTTCATGTCGCTCTGATCAATAGAGTATATCATTGTTGGAAAATTGGAACATATCCATTTGACACTTCTTTTGTAATCATGAGATCTGATCTACTGAGTAATCATCTTGATACAATATCTCTGTTATAGAAAATCTTCACCACGCTTCTGCTGTGCATTGGAGTTTCTCCACCGAGCTATCTTTTTCCATCTACATACAAGGGTCTCTTTCTGGTATGCCTCAAAGTCTTGAGGTTTCTCTTCATACGCTCTTTGTTCAATTAGTCTTTGCATTTATCTGATGTAGAAATCCAACTCATGGATGTTGCAGATGATATAATGACTCATGTAGAGATATGTCTGGTTTACTAGAAGAAGTAATCATCATAGTCTTCTCCCTCCATCTGGGAGAACATTTAGTTCTAGATCTCGCAATGATTTCATTCATAAGTCTTCCATACACTATTCATCACGACTTTCAGTTCCTCTACTTGATTACTTTTATTGAGTTCATATCAGGCTGACAATCTTGTGATTCTTGATGTAATGACTGATTGTTCTGGCTTCTCTTTATTTTCTTGGAATCTTCATGTTCTTTCTTGTATTTTCATTTAGTTCTTCGGTCCATGGAGTTTATTATAGATTCCATGCCCTAAATATTTCACTTCTTCCTTTTATTATAGGATCACGGATGTGGATGGACAACTAGGGATACTTTAAAGCTTCTCTTCGAAGAAGTCTTCTTCTAGGGTCGAACTGAACACGTACTTCCTTTCATGGATGCTACCATGGATATATACTTCATCATCTTCAATGGATCATTGGATTAGCTTCCTCCTAATCCTTTCTTCATGCATTCTCTTGGTAATGTATAATTGGCTCCCTCCATCTAGGAGAGTCCATGCTTCCATCTGCATCCTTGTTCTCTTCTACAAAGTGTTATAAGTTTTTCTCCGATTTCCTCTTGGTTGCTGACTTCTTTCTGCCTTGCTTCTTCTAAGTCTCTTGTAATGGCTTCCACATGATTTTATTTTATGTATTTCATCTTGACTTGTATAATGATAACAATCCTTATCGTGTTGTTCTTCCATAGGTATAGTTCTTCTTGGAACATCTTTTCTTCTAAAAGATAGATATACAAGATATGTATAGAGATTATGCAAACAAGATATGTACAAGAACTAAGCAGAGTATTGTTACCTTCAAAAGAAGAAGTCTCTTTCATCCTGTTTGGTCTTCTTTGTAGGTTCCTTTTCTTTGACAACTGATGCTTCATGTTTTTCCTTCCTTTTCTTTAGCTTGGAACAATGATTCTTGTAGTGACCATACTTTCGATAGTTGAAGCATTGTATTTCTGAAATATCTTTCTCTTGATTTGTCTTCCTCCTTGAACCAAACTTACTTTTGTTCTTGAAATTCTTGAATCTTGTTGTGAAGGCTTGATCATCGTACTTCTTTTGGGGTTTCTATTTTTCACTGATCCTTGATTCTTCTTGAGCACAACACGTCCAAAGTTCTTCAAATGTCGGATACTCCTTCCTTGTGTTCATGCTTGCGGAAAATGCATCCCACATCTTGGGAAGACCATTGAGTACTATGTTTACCAATTACTTCTCTGAGATGATCTCTTAAATAACTTGTAGTTGATCTCTTAACTGAGAGATTCTCACAAAGTATGATGTTATGCTGTCATCATCATTCATATTCATGTCACAGAGCTCATTCTTCAGACTCATTATTTGTCCAATGTTTCTGACTGATAAGAGGTTTGTTAGGGAATCATACATCTTCTTTGATGAGTCAAGATGGGAGAAGTAGGGTATCAAGTGGTCTTTTATAGAGTCCACTATGATACTCATGGAATTGATGTCACCATCTTTGAACTTCTCCATAACTGCAATGTTATGTTGTTCCTTCTCTTTTCCTTCTTCAAATTCTGGTTCAATGATCTTTCCTTTCACGATATCCAACACTTTATTCTTGGAAAGGATGAGGTCAATCCTTGTATTCCACTTTCTGAAGTTAGAGGCTCCATCTAACTTGTTCTCTAACTTCATAGAATAAGTCATGGCTGCTTTGACTTGGTTAAACCCTAGTTTTGACCAAAAACTCAAACTTGACGTCTTGGCTTGCTGAGAGTACCAGGAGATGCACTAGGCTAATGCGCACTGATTTGTATAGAGATTAGGTCAATCCCTTCACTTAAAGTGCCTCAATAAGAGGATTAGGGTTTCTGCAACTGCACTATCTAGTAACCCTAGCGACAGTGCTATGGTGACTACTCCTGCTAGAAACCCTAGTGGCAGTTCTTCAACGAGCTTAATATCCTCATAGATATGTTTCCTTACAGTGGTTAGACTGAATGAAGGAGGTGTGGTCCCATAACCTATTAGAATATAATGGATGTGCTCATTTTACCATTGACAATATCTCTATTGTCACCCAACCATAGGCCGAAGCCACCCTTCGAGCACCTTAACCTTGATAGAGAATCACTCCGGAAGAAAACCCTAGGCTAGATAGCCAAACAAAGGGTAGCGCACCTTTCCCCAAGGACAATGCACCAACAAGAGCTGATCAGATAGTCCAAACCCTAGCCAAGAGATATTCCAAGACAAAACGTAACTACTAGCTGCAGTAGCTGCACCGACAGCTCTCCTCAAACCTGCACACAAAACTGGGCATTGCAGTGTGCACAAGTTGCTTCTCTGCAATTCTGAGATTGCCTACCAGAATGAGAACTGGCCTCCTATATTTATACTAATTCTGGCTAACTGCCTGGGCCGACTTCTCATTCTAGGTATCTGTCTGTTTAGTATATATTATTATTTCTGGACGACTTCTTCTCTTGGAGGCTAATAACCTAATATAAATTATCTTCTTGAGCCGACAAGTCTTCTAGGGTTATTAGCCAACTCATTAGGGTTTCTTCTTGCTTCCCGGAGTATTCTATCATCGTCAGGTTACACGTGGAGGTAAATACCTCCTGCAGCTACCATAATATCAACACCTACTGCTTGTTTTCCCCCTAAGCCATCTTGACTTGTTTAAATCCATTGTGTTCGTAGGATGTTGACCCACACTTTTCTAATGTACAAGGTGAAATGAAACTATATGTAGCACCAAAATCAAATAAAATTTTAACATTGACATGATTTAGCGTACCTGACGACTCCAACATCATGTATTGATGTTTTGCTTGGCGATTATTAACTGTTGCATAAATATGGTGGCTACTGTTGGTGTAAATATATGTTTAGTATATTGCATTCATTTATATGTCAATCTGGGATTCATAATCAATAGATTTGATGCACTATATATGCCGACAATAGGTAGTTTATCTACATCTTATGAGTATAGTATAAAGAAGAGACATTTGAAACTCAACACTCTGTTTTCACACTTCAAAGATAACACTCTCCACACATTTCAAAATTCAGAAATCAAAACTCATAAACAAGCATATGATCTAAATCTCTTGCTCAGGTGATGGACCTGTTCATTGTTGGCTCATGAAAGGAAAAGATGAACTTTGATTCTATCTCCTGGAGAAACTAACAACAATTAACACTTTGCGCATTCAAAACATTCCATTATAGGTGCATCTAGGGTGAGAGATGGAGGTCTTGATTGTGCATGTGTTAGCAAGGTGTAACCTAATCAATTATGGAAAAGAAAGTTAAGTGTAGTGGGATGCTCCATTAAAGCTCATGTTTGGTGAAAGATGGATATCCAACTGTTCGTGCATTGCCACACTTTGCAACAAATTCCAATAGTGAAATCAAAACAAAACAACATGAAATCAAAATAACAGGTACATGAAATGAATATCTACACTAACAATTTACAATGAGCTTACCAAGATGGATCGGTGGCCCTTGCCGATGCCAACATGGAAGCTTTTAGCTCAACAGATGCTAACTTCTAAAAGACACAAGATCATTGAATTCAGACTTGCATTAATCTTCAATAAGTAGGTTTACAAAAAGAGTCTTTTCATGAATCCAATCTGCATCACAAAAACTCTCCCCCTCATGAAGAGAGAGCACTCTCTTTTATACATGAGAGATTTGAAAAGAAGATAAGCATCTCATAATTACAGATCCACTTTTCTCTCAACCAATTTCCCATTATTACAAAATATGATCCCTTCAAATCCTCACACTTGTCTCTCATATATCTTGGATAAGATATGTTATCCATTCCCCATGATCTCCTCCTTGAAATAGGCTTCAATTATATCCTCAAATATTGAAATGGTGGAGGAAGTATTCGAGAAGTCTTTTTGAATTAATCCTTCACATATTCCTACACATTACAAACCTCACACATTTTCGAGATATATATGAAAACATGTCGATTTTCAAATATTTAATCACAAATTCTCTTTTAATACTAAAATGAATAAAGTGGAAAATAATAAGGTGAAACCCAAATATATTTATGAAAATGATATCATGAAAGGTTAATGGGGCAATGAAATGTGAAGAATGACGAAGGGAAAGGTGGATGAAAATGCGACATTTCTGAGTCCCAACAACTACTACTCACTCTTCCCATCGGGGCCTTTCCTTCTCTATGTACAAAGCCTGATTGTGACTATGGACAGTCACGCTAGTAATTGGGTCCTCCAAACCCCCAACAAGTAACACGAGATGAAACTTGCACACTTCCCTACGAAGGCCTCTGAAATGAGTTCCTTCCCCTAGAGCCCCTATCAGTACTAGCTTCTCCCTGAGAAGGTCTTGGACCTGCTTTCATCATGGGTGATGAGTGGGATGTTATACCTGCTTCCATTGAGATACCTATTACAATTGTTCTAGGTGCAGCTCTATTCCCATAAGGAGGTGGCCTAGATATTCCTCCCCAGGAGAATGTCCTAGGGGCCTTCCCCACGAATCTAGGCAGTTGTGGAATAGTTGATCTCATACCTCCGTTTAAGCTCATATGATCTTCGACATAACGATTGCTTTCAACTACTTCATCCATTGATGATGGTTTCCACATCTGCGCCATGGCCCTTATATTAGGTTTTAACCGATACACAAATTGTTCTGATTGCTGCTAATCGATATCCATGTAGGAGATGTACTTTACTAACTCCATGAACTTGATTTCATACTCTTCCATAGTTCTATTTCCCTGAACTAGAGCATGAAATTCTCCTACTCGTTGTTCCTCATAGTAAGAAGGCAAATATTTCCTCCAGAACCTTTCCTCAAAAAGATTCTATGAGACGGTGTCTAGGGTAAGATTACCCCACCAGTTCAAGGCACTTTCCCTCAACTGAAATATCACTATATTCACTTTTGACATGGAAGCATAGTCTCTCAAGGCAAAACATCTCTTCATTCCTTCCAACCATGCCTCTGCACGTTCACTTGCACGTCCCCTGACAAACTCTAGGAGTTTGATTTTCTGTAGTTCTCTAGTGATGTCCCTTGGTGGAGGCCCTCCCTCTGAGTCCCTCGATGCTTTTGGGTTACCCACTCTAGATGGTGGGGTTCCACTTCCATAGATTCTAACTAACGCCCTTTTAATGTCTCATTAATATCCTCTAAGGAGGGAAATATGAGAGCTAATTCAGGTGATGGTGGTGGCAACGATGGCGGTGGTAGTGCCATCATTTGTGGTCCTTGCGATGATTCCCCCGACCTCAATTTCCCTAAGTCCTAACCATATTGAATAACTGAGTCTACATCCAAAAAATTGCTTATTAGAAAAGGGTTTAAGGCATTCATCGTTCTACTCAAACTTATACTTGGAAATGTAGGGTTAGGCGTAAGTTTCTTTAGACTTGTCTGTAAACAAACATTACTCCCATAAAGCAAGTGGCTAAAGGTCAGGGTCAAAAGCCTCTAAGATTGGTAACTTTGTACGGATAAGCTTCTAACCCCCCCGCCTTGCTAGGTATGCTAGCGCTATGGGTCACTTATCAATTACCCTATATTACCTATTTAATCATTCATCTAACCCTTCCTTTCTCAATATTCACTCTTGCACAATTGTTTTTGGCCCCTTTTTTTTGAACATTCATTAAATGTTTCCCTCTCCTTTGTTTTTGGACAGTCTATTACTATATTTTATAGTATGATTTACAATGCCATAGCTCCTTTTATAACATTACTTATATATATATATATATATATATATATATATATATATATATATATATATATATATATATATATATATAAACATTATTATATCAAAACATTATAATTTCTTTTTATATATATCTATGTAAAATACATATGTATAATTTATATACACTTAACAAGGCAATATGAATGCACACACACACACACACACATATAGAGCAATTAATCATTTTTCACCATAAAATGCAAGTGTTATATCAATATAGCATAATCATCCAATAGTTGTAGAGTAAATAAGCAATGAATAAATGAGCAAACACACACATACACAGTACACCAGTTTTTTATGTGGAAACCTTAAGCAGGAGAAAACCACATTTTTTTTTTCTTATATGTCTTTAAGAATTACATTCATTGGAAGCACCAACTTCCTTTGTTTTTCAGCTGCAACTGGAAGGAGGCTCCAAACCCTAGTTTCTGAGGCTACAACCTGAGGGAAGATCCAACTCCCCAATTCTCTGTCTACAACCATAAGGATACTACAACCCCCTATGTTCTTCGGCTACAACCAAAAGGTGGCTACAACCACCTGTCCTTGCCTCGTCCAATCGCCCTGACGTAGAAGTAGAACGATGGAATCACTGTCACACTATCACTGTGAGATATACTGTTGTAAACATGTACCAATCAACCTACATCAAACAACATGTACCAATAACCTGAACCATGCATCAACATGTACCTCAACCTGTAATCAACCTATACCATAAACAGGTGCATCAACCATGCACCAACCTGTACCAAACAACCTGTAATCAACCTGTACCATAAACAAGTGCATCAACCATGCACCAAACTATACCTCAACTTGTACTATGAACAAGTGCATCAACCATGCACCAAACCTGTAAAAATAACATGTCACAACAACCTGTCCAAACAACCTATCAAAACAACCTGTCTCATCAATCTTATCAACCAAAACAGATCTACTCACCAAGATCAATCACTAAGACAACTCTCAACGATGTGCATCAACCAAGCATAACGCAACAACTCATAATCATCACTAAGATCAATATGTGCTTCTAATAATATATCAAGACAAGTATGCTATATCTTCCATAAACCACGTGTCAACAATACTACTAACAAGTGCCTCCAACCATGTACCAAGTATGTACCAATCATGTATCAAATACACATAAACTATGACTCATCAATATGTACCAAAATCATCAACTATACACCTCATGTATGGGGTAACTCATCAATTACTTGTCTCAACCATGTACCCAACATGTACCTCAACCAAAATCCCTCATCAATCTCATCAACCAAATCTTATCTGATCACATATACCTCAAACCTATACCACAAGTCTGTACCTCAAACCATGTTCTAGAACCTCACTGTTATACAACCTCTATCTATACCAATAAATTTAGCAACAAACCTCAACCAAAATCCCTCAAACATGAACCAATATTAAACTTTAGTAGATCTGCCTCAGATCAACTCTACAACAAGCCATAAACTCCCAAGAGGGCATCCAACATATTTACAAGGCAAACCCTCAACTTGATTCATAAATTCAACACTACACATATGAGAACCATACCTTTTTTTTCTTCTTGTAGTGTTCTGTTGCCGCGAATCCACTACCACGATTTTTTTTCCATGATTTTTCTACCACACTTTTCCTGCTGCGATTTTTCTATCGCAGTTTTCTTGCCACACTTTTTCTACCGCACTTTTTTTGCTGCAATTTTTCTGCCGCACTTTTTCCGCCACATTTTTCCTGCCCCACTTTTTCTGTCGCAGTTTTTCTGCCACACTTTTCTTGCCACACTTTTTCTGCCACACTTTTCTTGCCGCACTTTTTCTGCGACAATTTTTCTCTATCAATAATACCTGCCCAAATAACCTTTTACAAAAATAGATATTCAGTGATATTCAAGTGTGATTTGAATGAGAGACCCTTGCCTCTTATTTATATTTTTATGTAGCTTCCTCAAGGGGTTACCTTCTAACCATCTTAACCCACTTTCCTTATTTTAGGGTTAACCCACTTATAACCACTTGTCCACATAACTTAACCACTTTCCATAATTGGTAAGTTCTCCATTAAATTTATTATTTAAATAATTTCTTTTGCATCCTCTTTGACTTATATTACATTCATCACTTCACTTTATTATTTAAATAATTTCTTCTTTGCAAACACTTTGACTACTTTGACCTTTTGGGGCTTCTAGATGACTCATGAGGGTTCTCCAAAT
>ML795506.1:121246-155695 GCA_009831015.1 Picea engelmannii | reverse complement strand
CAAAGGAGACACATGTAAAACAAAATGGCACGGGCCCTACATGAGGCCACGTGCCCTTCCCTATTTGTTCTAGGTGGGAAAATTTGACAACCCTCATCTACTTTAACTCTTAGCACAATGGTTAGGGTTTGTTTTATTTGTTTATTTTTTTGGGTCTCTCCCTTTTTCTTTTCTTTTTTTTCTAGGGTTATTCTCCTTTCTAGATCGAAAGTTGTAGCCCTGTATCCATGGTCGACCGCTCAAAGGGTGTGACCATGGCTACCAAGCCGACCCTTTATGCTCGGCTCCTCACTGCTATGCAAAGCACACATGCTCCTCATCGTGGCAGGCTGCAAAAGCTCCTCACTGCTCTTGATAGGCTGCACATGCTCCTCACCACTATGCTCGAGAGGGAAATGATGGGTCCAAAGAACACTAAAAATTCTACGAGAAAGTTCGCAAACAATGCATGGAAGAGAACAAGAAGTGCATGGAGGAGTTTCATCTCGTAGTGCTCTACAACAATTTTTTTGAGATGCGTAATTCAACAAACAAGCCAACCCCTTAGAGGAATGTTAATATGTGAACGCTGAAGTTGGAGAGTGGTCCTCCAGTCTCAGTGCGATGTTCCTCTTATGTTGCCAACATTCCACCCCCATATTACCACAAGGCGCCCATTGACATTCCCTACAACAACTAGAGGAGTTATAGCCATCGATCATTGTTTTCAGTGAGGCGTGCCAATCCTGAAGAAAGGAAAGAAGTAATAGAAACCACAACCAAGATTGATTATGAGTTAGGATCTACACACCTAACTTTTCTGAAGTCTATGTTACACTCTCATGTTTCTGGAGGATTTTGGTTGGGTCTTCCTACTCTTTTTTTGTAGTATACACATTCCCAAACGTGATGAATGGATGGTTCTAGAGGATGAGAATGGTGAAGATTCAAGAACACTCTTCCTTTCTAGAAAACTTGGCCTAAGTGCGGGTTGGAGAGGTTTTTTGATATAACATTAGTTGGAAGACGTAGAATGTTTGGTTTTCCAGCTTATCCATAACTAAATATCAATGTTGATTTTCATATTTAAGCCATTGCATGGATTTCTATTATGGTTTGTTCATCATCTATTTTTCAAAATATTGCAGAGTGGATGGAACTCTTACTGCCTGTGTTTTGATAATGGGAAGAAAAGGGATTTCTGAGTTCTAATTCTTGTTTACATATATTTCATAATTATTTTGTTTATAAGAAAATATCTCTGAATCTAACTTTTGTTAATTCTCAGTATGTGTAGGTGAGGCTTCTCACAGGTGGTTAGAACAAGGAAGATTCTCCTTTTTCTAATGCCCACTCCCTCCTTCAATATTCTTCTGGGTAGTCTACTTAGGGTTCTGGGTCATTTATGTTTTTTTTTTTAGAAGATTCAAGGGTTTTAGGATGTAGGTTGGGAGTTGTTTCAGGGAACAATTTGCACAATTATGGGGTGGTCAAGCCCTAGGTTTCAATTTTGAAACCGAGCTCTGATACCATATGTGATGCCCTAGAGGGATTAATAGCTAAAGTAAATTTGTAATTATGTTTTACAAAATGTAAAATTCTCCTTGAATTTTATTTTTGCATACATAATTACAGGATTAAACAATTAAATTTAAGTAGTCACATAACATACATATAAATGTCATAACGTGAATTTAGAGTAGCACACCAATATTTGTGGATTGCCTCTCGAAGAAGAAGGATGTCCCTTTATCTTTCATGTTTAGCTTTCTTGTTGATGTTTAGATTGCCTAAAATTGAATCCTCCAAGCCAGCTAAGAACAGAGCCTCTCTGGATCCCTATCTCCAGGAAATCAGATTTCCTGGCCCTCGAGCCCGAAATACCAACAATATCAGTCCACTAGTAAAAACCCACAAAGAAATTTTGCACCCTTCCTCCTCTACAAAATTATGTTGCCTTTCTCCTTTCTTTGGTTTCCCCTTCTCATCTAAATAAAAATCCCCCCCTTTCTCCAAGTCCAACCCCATCTTCCTTATCATTCTCTCTCGAATCCTTCTCCTCATTAATTTCCCATCTTCCTTATCTTTGGTCATTAATTCTTTACCTACGTTTAATAAAATAAAATAATCCCCTCCCCTTTTTTTTGTTACATTACTTAATTCAAAATAATAAATAAATAAAATGATAAAATCTAATTATTTCAATAATTAATTTACTTACATAGATTGATGATTAAATAAATTTACTTTAAGTACATTAATGACATGATTTACCTTAATTAATTATGATCATCAATTAATCTAATTGGGTTGTTACAAGCACCTAGGAGGGACATTACAATAGATTTTAAATCAATGGAGTTGTGGGATTAATCTTGACTTGGTCATAAAGTAGAAGATAATAATCATTGATGGGTTTACTAATGGGGGTTTATGAGCCCATGGTTTTTCGCATGGTATTTGATGCGAAGAAGCATGTATAAAGGCTTGAGATACTCGATTGTAAGATGATTTGATTGGCCAATTTTGGCTTGGTTGGTTGGTTTGGCCAAGGATAATAGATCTGTTATGTGCTAGTTTTCCTAGTTTAGGGTTTCCTGGATAAATCATGGTGTCTTATGTGCTTGATAATTTAATTTGTGCCTATATTATGTTATTAATCTCTCTCCCTTTTATAACAATTGGTATCATATTTAGGTAGACTTGGAATCTCCAACAAGAGTGGTCCAATGTTTAGATCCATGGATGTTGATGTTCTCTAGATATGTTACACGGTATGGTGTTTTGCAATCGAGCTTGAGAGATTGATGATGATTTGTTTTTGCATGAAGATTCTACAATGGGATTCCTCGGCCATAATTAAACAATAGACCACTTGGCTCGCTTTGAAGATGGTCACAGGTTTTTGCATGGTCTCCATTTCATTAATCAAGGAGGTAAAATTGGAGGTCATGGAGTAAAGCATCCTCTGGGATGCAATGCATATCCACTTGTATCATAGAAAACCCCAAGTAATCACCTACCACCATCTAAAAGGGTATGAGATAGGTGTACGCCAACTCCCACAAATCCAAGGAGTAATTCAACAAGGGATTATGGTGGTCTAGATGAACTGTATGATGATTGTCAAGTGCGCTAAGCTTCTAATTTTTCTACTTGTTTTGCTACTGCAAGGCATTCATCCTACAGATACAGTTATCCAAATCATGGGTTGAGTATCTATTCAAAAAATGCACCTCCTCGAGGAGTGTCAAGGATTGCTTCACGTAGACCTCCCTATCTAGAAGAAAGCTATGGTTGACGCATGGATAAGCTTTATTGTGATAGCCTTGGTCATGGCTATGATAATGTTTCTGGATCAAAACGTCCATATTATTCAATGGAAGAACCACCTAGATATGGAGAACCGACTATGAGTAACTCAAGGGCTCACTTAGGATACAATGTCAATGCTAGTGCATCATGGTATGTGGATTATGGTGATAAAATTCAGTTGGAATGCAACATACCTTCTGCTAGCTGGAGGGACTTTGGATTTGTTACCTTTTTATCCCATGATTCTTGACGGGCTTTTCAACCACTTCCTAATTAATTTAGTAAGCAATTGAAGAGTTATGCATTTAATTATCAATCCGAGGTCGTATTGGACTTACGAATTGTCGTGCACCGTATATGCAAGTATAATGTTGTAATTGTCAATGAGTTGTAGTACTTTTGAATAAATATCATAGGGCAAGATACCAAAATGCTAAATAACAAGTCACCAAATTAAACTATGCTAAATCCACATTTGCATAAATGAAAGAACATGTTGCAGGAAAGTAAATGACACTCTTGCAAGAAAGTAAATCACACTAGTGGAAAAGTAAATAACTCTTTGCAGGAAAGTTAATCACTCTTGAAGAAAATTAAATCACTCTATCAAGAAAGTAAATCACACTTGCGAAAAAGTAAATTACTCTTGCAGGAAAGTAAATCACACTTGCGAAAAAGTAAATTACTCTTACAGGGAAGTAAAGGTTACTTTTCCAAGTATTAAAGTGATCTTGATTGTCGTGATACCTATGTTGTGGCTCATGTACCTCAAATTATAAGAATCAAACCACACTATGCTTGTAAACAAGGAAAATAAGCTATCTCAATTGCCAAACCACACAATTGTTAATTAGAAAGCTAGGTGCAAAGTTGTAGCAATGAGAGTTGCAACCGCCAGAGTTACAAAAAGAGTTGCAACAACATGAGTTACAATAACACGAGTTACAACAACCAGAATCACAACAAGGAATTACTAATGATACAATAAAGTTGAATAGAGGAGTTGCTGGAAATAAATGAAAATGAATAAAAGATGTTACAACTACACTTCAACCAATCAATAAACAAGGTTCAAAAATGTCATTATAAAGTGGCGACGAGTTAATATGTTTGATGTCAAAGTCATACTCACTTATAAATTCCAGTCATCTTGTGCATAACATTTAAATTTGGTCGTTCAAACAAATATTTTAGACCACTATGGTCTGTCCTCAATATAAATTTTTTTCTCATCAAATAATGCCTCCACTTTTTTAATGCATATACTATGGCTGCAAGCTCCAAATCATGTGTGGCATAGTTCCTCTCATGTTCTTTAATAGTTTTGGAGTCATAACTAATCACATGTCCTTTTTGAGTAAGGACTTGGTGGATTCCTTCCTTACTTGCATCTGTGCATACCACACAATTTTCATTCGGATCTGCAAGCTTTAAAATAGGTGCACTAGTAAATAACTCCTTTAATAGCTAAAAATTTTCTTCACACTCTACTGTCCATTCAAACCTAGTTCCATTCTTTTGTAAAGAAGGGATGGGATGAGAAATCCTTTAGAAAATTACTAGAAGCCTCATGTAATATCTATCTAATCCCATAAAATATCTAACTTATAAAACATTCCTTGGTGTTGGCCATCCACTAATGGCTTCAATCTTCCCACGATCCATTGCTATGCCTTCCTCTAAAATGATGTGCCCCAAATAATGGATATTCTCTTGATAAAAAGACCAGTTGATGAACTTGACATACAACCGATGCTCCCTTAGAAATTGTAGTACCATTCTCAAATGATGTTCATTATTCCTCCTCTGACTTGGAATAGATAATTATGTCATCCAAGAACATAATGACACACTTATCTAGATAATTTATGACTATGTCATTCATTAAGCACATAAAGACAGTTGGTGCATTGGTCAATCCAAATGGCACCACTACAAATTCATAAATCCCATACCTTATTCTAAAATCTATCTTACAAATTTATTCCTCTTTGATTCTCAACCGACGATATATTGATCTCAGGTCTATCTTTGACAATACCTTTGCCCCTCTTAAGTAATAAAATAGGTCATCAATTCTAGGTATATGGTATTTATTATTCATAGTGGCTTTATTCAGTTGTCTAAAGTCAATACATAGCCTCAATGTTCCATCCTTTTCTTTCACAAAAGTTATCGGGATCCCCAAGGTGAGACACTTGGGCATATGTACCCTTTCTTCAACAACTCTTCTAACTACATTTGTAATTCTTTTAATTCCAGCGTGCTCATTTTGTAAGGAGTATTTGAGACTGGGGAAACTCTAGGCATTAAGTCAATAGAGAAGTCTATCTCCCTTCTTGGTGGTAAACTTGGTATTTCTTCAAATACCTCCTCAAACTCTTGCAACACTAGAAAATCTTCAAGAATTGGCCCTTGGGTCCTGTCTAGCTCCTCTACATGAGATGCATACAATTGACACCCCTTTTTGAAACATCTCTTCATCTATAAAGCTAAAATATTCCTTATAGAAATGGGTCTTGGAATTCCTTGCACAATGCTCTACTTTTCTTCTTCATCAATACATGTAAAGGTATTGTTATGGCAATCTATGACAACATGATGCTCATCCAACCAGTCCATTCCAATTAGGATATCATAAGATCCCATTGGTATGATATTCAGATCAACATTTTGTTTTCACTCCATTTAAATCTATTGGACAACTATAGACAGTCTCATCGATCATTCTTTTGGTTCCAATAGCTAGCTGAACCAACCATGATCTTTCAAGCTTAATTTTATTTAAATGAAATATGTCCACTAATTTAGGATCAATGTAACTATGGCTTGCTCCTAAAACGATCAAAATATAAACAAGATGATTTGTAATCTTTCCTTCCACCTCAATCATATGGGACCGATTCTCTACTTTTCAATCCTCCAGGGAGGCATATATCCTTGGAATATTTATGCTCATGTCTTCCATTGCGGTAGCCTCCTAAATGTTGTGCAATGTCTTCATTTTTTCATCTCTATGAGGGAAATATTTGTACATGCGATCTTCTTTACATCCCCAATATTTGATTGGTGGTCTTCCTCTTTTCCTTAAGGAGTCTACTAATTTTATTAATATCTTTCAAGGCCGTTTCTAGGTTTGAATCCCTTTCTTCTTTGATATGATTTCTCCTTCTTCTTATCCATGCAAGATTTCCAAAAAGTCTCTCCACCTTTGCTTTTCTCATATAGGTACTTGGCCTTTCTAATGGTCTCTGCCAAAGTCTTGGGTTCATCAAATTAAATTTTTGCTTTGTAAAAAGATGGTAGTCCACTTAAGAACCTATTAATTTTAACTTTCTCCTCCTTGATAAAGCCCACATACCTCAACAACTCCAATAACTTCTTTTCATATTCCTCTATAGTCAAGTTTCCCAACTTGAGTTCAAATAACTTTTGCATCTTCTTGTCATAGTAGTGCTCTGAGAGATACTGCTACTAAAAATAGTTCTTGAACTGCTTCCAAGAAATATTTTTCTCATCAATGTTCTTGATATGCTTCAGATGGTCCCACCACATAAAGGCTTTTCATTTTAGATGATATATGACAATCCTGGCTTCTAGATTAGACATGTAACTATGTAACTGAAAATATTTCCCGATTCCAAGAAACTAAGTTTTATCGTCATGTCTCCTTTTGTTTTCACCGCCACATGTTAGTGGCTTAAGCTTCCTAAGCTCACCTTTCAAGTTGTCCAATTCATATCTTCTTCTTTGATGCCTAACATGGGACACTTATGGGTTGCTTCTTGACTCTTCAGATGCATAAGAGCTTCTGGATAAATGAGTAGGTGAGTAGTGACATCTTTGAGTTCTACTAGAACTTCTAGAGTTCTTGTATCCTCGATATTTATCCCTCCTTGCACGAGGCCTTCCTTCTTCCTCATGTCATGAACCTAATCCATTGTTCATTTGTCTCTGCAACTGATTTAGAATTTGCAACAACAAAGTATTTATTCGATTTTGTTCCTCCTTTTCTCTTATTATCTTCTCATTATCAACTCTATAACTATGCACTTCTATTTTCAAACTCTTCATAGTCTCTACTAGCTCTACTGGCTCCACCCTGCTTCTATGTCCATTAGACTACGTTTCTTCATTACCCAAACTAATTTTTAGGCCTTTAGCTTCTATCTCATGGATATACGATCTTTGTGCATATTCTATGTCTCTGATATGAAATTATGATCTTGGCTTGATCTGCTCGTACCTCTAATTTTGCAAAATGTGTAAGCAACCATTGTTGTTATAATTATGCTTATTGTAAAAAAAATTCATTAATTAGGCTACATGTCTTTCTTCATCTCAGTTCTTGAAGAGTTCAGATGCACAAAACTAGGTTCTAATCCTTTGGCCACATTATCCTCTAAATAATCTTTCCAAAGACTATACTTATGCCTCATTCTTCTTTTTGAGCTAAAAATTATATTACTATAAATTTTTCCATTTCTACTACATTGTGCCCCTTTTCACTATGCAATTATTCTCAAAGGCTAACTTCTGCCACCTTTAGAATACAATATGTTAGGAACCAAGAAAATTTTTGTATTTGGAATTGATAAAATTGGTGATGATGAACTCACATCAACTTTCATATTATCAATTTGTTGCTCCATTCAAATTCTAAAACAATTTGGAATTTGCAACTTTGTCCTTTTGCACTTTTCTCCATGCTTTGAATTTTTTTAGCAAAACTGGTTATCTCCAAATAGAGCAGTTTTGGAAAAAATTCATTAAGGAAAATTTGTCTGGATTGATGAGTAGGTAAAATGTTGAGCACATAATGTTTTTTGGGTTTGTGATCTTGGGTCACTTTTCCTCCTCTGAAAATCTCAAAAATATCCAAAAGGTGGCTTGGAATAGTGGATTTTGGCTTGTTTTTGTGTCTCCATCCCAAACCCCTTGGAATATGGCCAAATACTCCACTCGGTATTTTCATGTATAATTCTTGGACGTACTATAAATGTTTTATCAATAAGAGTATCCTTGTCAAAAAGTACCATCTAGTTCTTTAAAAACCATTAATTTATCTTTTTTGGAAATTCGAAGCAACATTGGCTAGTGGCCCTAACTGGAACTTCTATAGTCCTCCTCAATGTGGACATACCCTTTAAGTTTGATCTGGTTTTGAGTTAGTCTTCTCATGTTATGGCCAAAACAAGTTTTTGGATCCATACTTGTTTTTTTTTATTATAAAACCATCATTTTGTTGACGTGGCAATATGGTTGATGTGGCATGGCACATGGCTTCTGATGTGACACTGATGTCCATTTGTCAACCCTTGAATTTTCCATGTCACCATCCTCATTAGTGAGCTACATATTTCTTCCATCGATGAACTAAAAATTTCCTCCATTGGTGAACCAAATATTTCATCCATCGGTGGACTCGAAACTTTGCTTTTCGATGGACTCCAAAATTTGTTTTTTGGTGAACTGCAAAAAATGTCCTTCAACGAACTAAAAAATTCTTCTCCATCAGCAACCCACAAAATGCACTTCGGTAGCCCGCAAAAAGGTTCTTCAGAGGAATCAAATTCTTGTCTTTTCGACGAACTCAAAAATTCATTTTCATCAACAATCTCCAAAATGCACTTCAACAACCTATAAAAAGGTTTCTTCAGTGGATTACAAAAAATTCTTTCGGAGGACTTGGAAAAAGATTTTCAGAAAGACGAGAAAAAGTTCTTTCAGCGGTATGATAAAAAATTATTTCGACGGTCTTAGAAAAAATCTTTTCTGTGGTTTGAGAAAAGATTCTTTCAACGACCTGAGAAAAATTTCTTTCAACGATTTTGGAAAAATCCTTTTTGACGGTCTAAGAAAAAGTTCTTTTGGTGGTCTTAGAAAAAGTATTTTCCGTGATCTGAGAAAAATGTCTTTCGACTATCTTGGAAAAAGTCTTTTCAGTGGTCCGAGAGAAAGTTCTTTCAACGGTCTTAGAAAAATTATTTTCGACGGTCTGAGTAATTTGTGTCATTGATGGACTTGACAATCTATCTTCAGTGAAATCAATTTAGCTAAGAATTTTTTTACCACATCCATAGTGAATCTAAACCCTCAATTTCAAAATCAAAACTAATCTGGGTCGTTTATGGGTATACGTAATTTTTCAAAGAAAATTTACACATGGTTTCCATGAAAGCTGTAGACTAAGTTTCACATGACCGATTCTGACATGATGCTTTCCCATTTAGCATTCCACGACCAATACACAATAGCGAATCAAGAAGAAATTTTTTGTATTAGGAATTGATAAAATTGGTGATGATGAATGCACATCAACTTTCAGATTATCAATATGTTGCTCCATTCAAATTCTACAACAATTTGGAATTTGCAACTTTGTCCTTCCACACTTTTCTCCAGACTTAGAATGTTTTAGCAAAACTGGCTATCTCCCAAATAGAGTAGTTTTGGAAAAACTTCACTAAGGAAAATTTGTCTAGATTGATGAGTAAGTAAAATGTTGAGCATATAATGTTTTTCGGTTTCGTGATCTTGGGTCACTTTTCCTCCTCTTAAAATCTCAAAAATCTCCAAAAGGTGGCTTGAAATAGTGGATTTTGGCTTGTTTTTGTGTCTCCATCCTAAGCCCCTTGGAATCTAGCCAAATACTCCACTGGGTATTTTCATGTATAATTCTTGGACCTACTATAAATGTTTTTATCAATAAGAGTATCTTTGTCAAAACGTACAATCCAGTTCTTTAAAAACCATTAATTTACTTTTTTTGGAAATTTGAAGCAGAATTGTCTAATGGCCCTTAGTGGAACTTCTATAGTCCTCCTCGCTATGGACATACCCTTTAAGTTTTATCTGGTTTTGAGTTAGTCTTCTCATGTTATGGCCAAAACAAGTTTTTGGATCCATACTTGTTTTTTTATTATAAAACCATCATTCTTTTGATGTGGCAATATGGTTGATGTGGCATGGCACATGAATTATGAAGTGGCACTGATGTCCACTTGTCAACCCTTGACTCATCCATGTAACCATCCTCATTAGTGAGCTACATATTTCTTCCATCGATGAACTGTAAATTTCCTCCATCGGTGAATCAAAAAATTCTTCCACCAGTGGACTCAAAATTTTTCTTTTCGACGGACTCCGAAATTCGTTTCTGACTGAACTTAAAAAAATGTCCTTTGGCAAACTCAAAAATTCTTCTCCATCAACAACCCACAAAATTCACTTCGGTAGCTTCCAAAAAGGTTTCTTCAGTTTCAATGAACTCAAAAATTTATTTTCATCAACAATCTCCAAAATGCACTTCAGTAACCTATAAAAAGGTTTCTTTAGTGGATTACAAAAAAATTCTTTCGGAGGACTTGGAAAAATATTTTTGGTGAGATGAGAAAATTTTCTTTCGATGGTATGAGAAAAAGTTATTTCGACGGTCTTAGAAAAAGTCTTTTCTGTGGTTTGAGAAAAAGTTCTTTCAGCGGTCTGAGAAAAATTTCTTTCAACGATTTTGGAAAAAGCCTTTTTGATGGTCTAAGAAAAAGTTCTTTTGGTGGTCTTAGAAAAAGTCTTTTCTGTTATTTCAGAAAAAAATTCTTTTAATGATCTTGGAAAAAGTCTTTTTAGTGGTTCGACAAAATGTTCTTTCAACGGTCTTAGAAAAAGTATTTTCGACAGTCTGAGTAATTTGTGTCATCGATGGACTTGACAATCTATCTTTGGTGAAATCAATTTAACTTAGAACTTTTTTACCACATCCATAGTGAATATAAACCGTCAATTTCAAAATCAAAACTAATCTAGGTCGTTGATGGGTATATGTAAATTTCAAAGAAAATTTACACAGGGTTTCCATGCAAGCTCTAGAATAAGTTTCACATGAATGATTCTGACCTGATGCTTTCCCATTTAGCATTCCACGACTAATACACATATGATTTCATCCAAAATTGAGGATTTCTCTCGGACTTCATCATTTCCACCCAATTTCAACGCAAATTGAAACTTTGCAATAATGAATCTTAACAAATTAGCACTGATCTCTACCCATACATGTCCACTGTCGAAACCTTCACTCTAATACCAATTTGTAATGTACATAACTCCCCTCCAGGTCACACCACAACAAATTTCTTCTCTGATACCAATTTGTAATGTACCCAAATTGCAGGGTACCTCAGGAACTCATGTTCTTGAACTAATTTTCCAACTCTAATACCATCTTTAACAAAATTTAAAGAAACATGCAACAATACAACAAGCTCATGCAAAACATCAAGAAGCATATGTATAATCAAGAAATCATATTTCTCACACAGTGCATAACATTTAAATATATACACAACATTAAGCAATGAGAAAGTACAAAATAAAACCCAACATGAACATAATACACAAAGAACACTTATCTTTATCAAATAACCACACCAAGTGGTTGTAGACATTGGAATTTCCACCCAACCACAGAAATTGCTGCTCCAAATCTCTCAGCAACAGGTCACCCCCAAGTTGAGGCTATGAATCCACAAGGACAGGTGCCTAAGCCGACTCTAATTTCACACAGACAATAAAGCTCTCATGATGTTACACTGTACTTAATCACATAACAATCTCAACTTGCCATCTCTCTTTCCCCTTTAGCCTGCACAACCCAAATAAAGGAATCACCTTCTTTGTAATTCATTCATTTAGAGTATTCCACTTCTTTGCAAGGCTTTAATAAAATATGGTTAGAAATATCAATGTTGGGTAATACCCCAATTTTGATCTCCATTTTAATAATGTATGTTTGTACATGATGAAAGGACATAGTGCCTAATGATGCACTACTTTTTGAATACAATTAATAAAAAATACATCACCAAATGTAGACAAACAAGGACATAATTATAGGGGGCTATGATTCCATGAGAGAGGGGGTAGCTAAGGGGGCTAGACAAAATTATTATATTTTATTAAACCCATATTTAATGAGTGGGGAAAAGGGAATTACATGAGCTTCTTGGGGAAGACACATGGTGCATTGTGAGTATTCATATATTAACCATATATTGATGGTTCTTAGGGGATTCTCTCATTCTTTCTTTTTCATTTTCATTCTTTTTCTTGGTTCTTGGAGACAAGAAAGGATTCAGTGTAGAGAGCCATTGTTAGATGACTGTATGGTAAAATTTGTTATTTTCTAGCAATGTAAGGTTGCGTGAGCACATGGATGCATTGGCATTTTGAGTAAAACTATCCATAGTTGAGAATCCCCAGAGCTTCCAACATTGATATTTCTTCTCCAGATTGTACTAGAGCCTTGGAAAGAAGTGGAATATCCTAAGGGACTGTATTGCAGAGAAGGGAATTCCTTCCTTTGGGTTGTGCAAGATGAAGGGGAAAGAGAGTTGGAAAGTTGAGATTTCTGTGTGAATGAGTAGACTGTAACAATGTGTGAGATTGATTGTCTATGTGAGATTAGAGTTGGCCTAGGCACTAGTCCTTGTGGATTCATATCCTTGGCTCAGGGGTGACATGCTACTGAGATTTTTGGAGCAACCATGTCTACAGTTGGGTGGAACGTTCAACATCTACAACCAATTGGTGTCGTTACTTGATAAATGTAAGTGTTCTCTGTGTATTATATTCATGTTTCATTTTATTCTATACTTGTTCATTGCTTAATGATGTTTATATATTTAAATACTATGCACTATGTGAGAAATATGATTTATTGATTACACATATGCTTCTTGATGTTTTGCATGAGCATGCTATATTGCTACATGCTTCTTTATTTGTTAAAGATGGTATTGGAGTTTAAAGTATTTTCAAGAATGCGAGTTCTTGATGTACCCTATGTTTTGGGTAAGTTACATTGGGGTACTAGAGAAGAAATTTGTAGTGACATGACCTAGTATGGAGTTGGGTACATTACAAATCACCATTGGTAGACAACACAAAATGATCAATTGGAGATTGTAGATTTTAAGTCAATGGAGTTGTTTGCTTTCTAACTAAATGAGTGACTGCTGGCAGACAACATGGAGTGGGTGATTTTTCTAAGAAATTGAAAGGGAGTTTCTTTATTTTTGAATGAATGACCATTAAAAACATGGACTGGGGGATTTTTCTAAGAAATTGAATTGGAGAATCTGCATTATACAATACTCTTGAATATTGCATTGTTGTTTGTTTTATTAACGATGATGATGATAGACATTTGACTTCTCCTCCTCCTTGATGCATCATCATTATCATTATCCATAGAGATTGAAAGGATGAGAGTGATTAATGAAATATTTGATGAGAAGGAAAACCATAACCATATATACATCTTGATGCACATTTCACATAAGTGGTTGTCTAGTAGTGTACAAGAGAGTCCTAGATTACTAATGTGGGTTCATTACCTTGCTTCTTGGTTTGAAATTTGTATATTATTCTTGGGCGTATTGTCTAAGGACCAATCCATAGGATAAAGGTCTTAATTTTTGGTTGATAACACAAAAGACAACAAGACAACAAAGATAATTCACAACCATGCTGAAATTTTACTTTCGATTTGAATGTTTTTTGTCTAATTTGAACATTTTTAGGTTTAAAGAACTTGATATTAGAGAAAATATCTCATGATATGATTTTATACAAGTGAATCTTGAATGTGTATTTATACACATCTCAAGATAGGGTATCCTCTCCAAGAGGGGTTATGGGCCCACATAGGGTTCCTAGCATAGCGTTAGCCTAGGCTAGAATTACAATATATCACATCAAGTAAAGTTAACCATGACCATATGTGAAGAGTAAGTAATTTCCAAAATCCCCCCCTTAATCCAAACAAGGGGTGACAGAGAAGAATGATGAATACAAATGTGATTATAAATATACAACTCAAATATATAGGTTGGCCTCGATAAACATAAATAAGTGAGTGGATTTATGCATACCTTACTTAATATAAATATGATTGTGGATGAAATTGAAGATTACACTTTTATGTTGAATATTCCACCTTAATATGAATGGTAGGTTATGGAGAGAAGGCATACATCACAATATACGTTGATCTTGAAAAATGAACATGAGCCAAATATTGTTATTACAATTAATTGATCAAGAAGAGTGATGAATGTTAGAAAAACAGGATCACAAAGCAATAAAATAAAACAAATGCAGAAATAAAACACATAAGATACAAAATACAATATAGACATAGATATACGTGGTTCATCCAATGTGGGATACGCCCACCAAATAAATTGTTAGGTCCTTCCTTTTTATTATCCAACAAAAATGAATGGATACAACCTACAACACACCCGTTGTAACTTCCTCTTCTTTCTCTGAAAACCTCCTCTCTCAGAATACAATATTCATTATCAAACACAACCGCAATACAATTCCCTCATACAGAAAATAAGGTTTCCTTCTAGGGAAAAAATCCCTAACATAACTTCTACCGTCAGATCTACGACCTTATAATGAATGGTCCAGATTGATAACAAAATTACAATATTTTACAAGACAATTTCCCCCAAAATTTCGCTCCAGGGGTGTTTCCCCCGAATCCCCCGCCATGGGGGGCCTCCATTAATTATCCCCCCCCCCTTCCTGGACCCCCTTGACGAAAATAGTGGGGGGGACCCCCCCCCGGTCAAGAAATGGGATCCAACCACAACTGAAACAAACCTATGAATCAGGAAGATAATGAGGCTCCACAACCAACAATGATTAATATACAATTGAATAGTTATTGGAATACATTAATATACAGCCTCAAACATCTTATCAAATGTTTCCATGACCAGTAACCAATCCAGTGATAAGAAACCCAATTAGTTAGCATTGATCCGAGATTTTGTCTTATACACCTCTTCTCTATTGATCTCAAATAAGGTTTTCCACCATGCCAAGATAAATGTCAATACACAAATGAATCCTTCCAATTAGGATGGTTAGGGTGTTGATACAGTCAAGATGTTGACAATGAAGAATTAAGTTCTTGTTGAAAAGAAGATTTACATAGGTTTTCCATGAAATCTCTAGAATAAGTTTCACATGACTGATTCTGACCCGATGCTTTCCCATTTAGCATTCCATGATGAATACACATAGGATTTCATCCAAAATTGAGGATTTCTCTCGGATTTCATCATTTCCACCCAATTTCAATGCGAATTGAAACTTTGCAATAATGAATCTTAACAAATTTGCACTGATCTCTACACATACAGGTCTAGTGCCGAAACATTCACTCTAATACCAATTTGTAATGTACACAACTCCCCTCCAGGTCACACCACAACAAATTTCTTCTCTGTTACCAATTTGTAACGTACCCAAATTGTAGGGTACCTTAGGAACTCGTGTTCTTGAACTAATTTTCCAACTCTAATACCATATTTAACAAAATTTAAAGAAGCATGCTACAATACAATAGGCTCATGCAAAACATCAAGAAGCATATTTCTCACACAGTGCATAACATTTAAAGATATACACAACATTAAGCAATGAGAAAGTACAAAATAAAATCCAACATGAACATAATACACAAAGAACACTTATCTTTATCAAATAACCACACCAAGTAGCCATAGACGTTGGACTTTCCATCCAACCATAGAAATTGCTACTACAAATCTCTCAGCAACAGGTCACCCCCAAGCTGAGGCTATGAATCCACAAGGACAGGTGCCTAAGCCGACTCTAATCTCACACATACAATAAAGCTCTCATGATGTTACACTATACTTAATCACATAACAATCTTAACTTGCCAGCTCTCTTTCCCCTTTATCCTGCACAACCCAAATAAAGGAATCCCCTTCTTTGTAATTCATTCCCTTAGGGTATTCCACTTATTTGCAAGGCTCTAGTAAAATATGGTTAGAAAATATCAATGTTGGGTAATACCCCAATTTTGATCTCCATTTTAATAATGTATGTTTGTACGTGATGAAAGGACATAGTGCCTAATGATGCAATAATTTTTGAATACAATTAATAAAAAATACATCACCAAATGTAGATAGACAAGGACATAGCTATAGGGGGCTAGGATTCCATGAGAGAGGGGGTAGCTAAGGGGGCTAGACCAAATTATTATATTTTATTAAACCCATATTTAATGAGTGGGGAAAAGGGAATTACATGAGATTCTTGGGGAAGACACATGGTGCATTGTGAGTACTCATGTATTAACCATATATTGATGGTTCTTAGGGGATTCTCTCATTCTTTCTTTTTCATTTTCATTCTTATTCTTGGTTCTTGGAGAAAAGAAAGTATTCTGTGTAGAGAGCCATTGTTAGATGACTGTATGGGAAAACTGGTTATTTTCCAGCAATGTAAGGATGCATGAGCGCATGGATGCATTGGCATTTTGAGTAAAACTATCCATAGTTGAGAAGCCCCAGAGCTTCCAACATTGATATTTATTCTCCAGACTATACGAGAGCCTTGGAAAGAAGTGGAATATCCTAAGGGTCTGTGTTGCAGAGTAGGGAATTCCTTTCTTTGGGTTGTGCAAGATGAAGGGGAAAGAGAGTTAGAAAGTTGAGATTTCTGTGTGAATGAGTAGACTGTAACAACGTGAGAGATTGATTGTCTATGTGAGATTAGAGTTGGCCCAGGCACTAGTCCTCGTGAATTCATATCCTCGGCTCAGGGGTGACATGCTACTCAGAGTTTTGGAGCAACCATGTCTATGGTTGGGTGGAACGTTCAACATCTACAACCAATTGGTGTGGTTACTTGATAAATATAAGTGTTCTCTATGTATTATATTCATGTTGCATTTTATTCTGTACTTGTTCATTGCTCAATGATGTTTATATATTTAAATATTATGCACTGTGTGAGAAATATGATTTCTAGATTATACATAGGCTTCTTGATGTTTTGCATGAGCATGTTGTATTGCTACATGCTTCTTTATTTGTTAAAGATGGTATCAGAGTTTAAAGTATTTTCAAGAATGCGAGTTCTTGACGTACCCTGTGATTAGGGTAAGTTACATTGGGGTATCAAAGAAGAAATTTGTAGTGACATGAGCTAGTGTGGAGTCGGGTACATTACAAATCACCATTGTTAGACAACACAAAATGATCAATTGGAGCCTGTAGATTTTAAATCAATGGAGTTGTTTGCTTTCTGACTAAATGAGCGACTGCTGGAAGACAACATGGAGTGGGTGACTTTTCTAAGAAATTGAAAGGGGGTTTCTTTCTTTTTGAATGAATGACCATTAACAACATGGACTGGGGGATTTTTCTAAGAAATTGAATTGGAGAATATGCATTATACAATACTCTTGAATATTGCATTGTTGTTTGTTTGATTAACGACGATGATGATAGACTTTTGACTTCTCCTCCTCCTTGATGCATCATCATTATCATTATCCATTGAGATAGAAATGATGAGAGTGATTAATGAAATATTTGATCAGAATGAAAACCATAACCATATATACATCTTGATGCACATTTCACATAAGTGGTTGTCTAGTAGTGTACAAGAGAGTCCTAGATTACTAATGTGGGTTCATTACCTTGTTTCTTAGTTTGAAATTTGTATATTATTCTTGGGTGTATTGTTTAAGGATCAATCCATAGGATAAAGGTCTTAATTTTTGGTTCATAACACAAAACACAACAAGACAAAAAGATAATTCACAACCATGCTGAAATTTTACTTTCGATTTGAATGTCTTTGTCTAATTTGAACATTTTTAGGTTTAAAGAACTTGATATTAGAGAAAATATCTCATGATATGATTTTCTACAAGTGAATCTTGAGTGTGTATTTATACACATCTCAAGATAGGGTATCCTCTCCAAGAGGGGTTATGGGCCCACATAGGGTTCCTAGCATAGTGTTAGCCATATGCTAGAATTACAATATATCACATCAAGTAAAGTTAACCACGAGCATATGTGAAGAGTAAATAATTTCCAAAATTCCCTCCCTAATCCAAACAGGCGGTGATAGAGAAGAATGATGAATACAAATGTGATTATAAATATCCAACTCAAATATATAGGTTGGCCTTGATAAACATACATAAGTGAGTGGGTTTATGCATACCTTATTCAATATAAATATGATTGTGGATGAAATTGAAGATTACACTCTTATGTTGAATATTCCACCTTAATCTGAATGGTAGGTTATGGAGAGAAGACATACATCACAAGATACATTGATATTGAAAGATGAACATGAGCCAAAGATTGTTATTACAATTAATTGATCAAGAAGAGTGATGAATGTTAGAAAAACAGGATCACAAAGCAATAAAATAAAACAAATGCGGAAATAAAACACATAAGATACACAATACAATATAGACACAGATATACATGGTTCATCCAATGTGGGCTACATCCACCAGAGAAATTGTGAGGTCCTTCCTTTTTATTATCGAACAAAAATGAATGGATACAACCTACAACACACCCACTGTAACTTCCTCTTCTTTCTCTGACAATCTCCTCTCTCATAATACAATATTCATTATCACAAATTTTGCTTTGAGGGTGCTGCCCTAGAATCCCCCGCTAATGTTGGCCTCCATTAATTGTCCCCCCCCCGATCCTGGACCCCGTTGACGAAAATAGTGGGGGGGAAATCCCCCCCCCATCAGGAAATGAGATCCAAACACGACTGGAACAAACCTATGAATCAGGAAGATAATCAGGCTCCACAACCAACAATGATGACTATACAACTGAATAGTTAATGGAATACATTAATATACAACCTCAAACATCTTATCAAATGTTTCCATGACCAGTAACCAATCCAGTGATAAGAAACCCAATTAGTTAGCATTGATCCAAGATTTTGTCTTATACACCTCTTCTCTATTGATCTCAAATAAGATTTGCCACCATGCCAAAAGAAATGTCAATACACAAATGAATCCTTCCAATTAGGATGGTTAGGGTGTTGATACAGTCAAGATGTTGACAATGGAGAATTAAGTTCTTGTTGAAGAGAAGATATAGGATGTGATTCTTGCTCAACAATTGTAAAATCATTAGAGATGACTGAATTGAGCATTGTCATATCATAAATGAATGGTTTAGTTGAATCTAAGGATCAACAATAAGAGCAACAATACCATGTCCATGCATACCAAACCCATCACCAATTATCTTGTGTAACAAAGAAATTTGAACCTAATACCTCAAGAGATGATGATTCATATAATGCCATTAAAAAAAGAAAAAAGGTCTTCTAATACAAGTTGAGTATTCTCATGTAACATGAGTTCTCTTCCATGTTCCATTGATCTTAAGAGAAAAATGCTAAGTGTGCCCATTAATGCAGGGGTAGGTGCACAAATAAGAACCATAGCAAAAAATTGAAGTGAGAACTAAAACAATCCTTGGACATACAATTAATATAACTTAATTTGCTTACTCGTCGTACTAGGTCCTCATTAAAGTGCTGCAAATCATGAATGCACTTTTCCTTTTCTTTGACATGATCATGAATCTTAAAAACAAAGTCACGGGAGGACTTGATTCGAATCACGAAATTCAAGAGTAATGTTTTTTCAATTAAATATTCTTGTAATAATTTTTTTTAATATTCTTGTAGTTGATTAATAAAAAAACTTTGAATGGTTTGAATGCACTTGATAAATAAAAAACTGTTAAAAAGTTTGAATATATTTTTTAAATTATGAGAATTTTTAATTACGAGAATCAATAATTTTTAGGATTGATATAGGTTAGGTCTTTGATCAATTCTACTAGCTACTATTGTAACTTAAAGGATTTAAATTAGGCAAGCCAAATTTATCAAACACTTATAATTTAATAAAAATCAAAATTTGAATATTATGTAAGGATAAAGTTTCTTGATAAAGAGCATCCATGAAGTATTCATAAAATAATGTAATAAACTGGGTTTGTTGTACGACATTCAACAACTTTAACAATCTGACTTCAAGATTTATTAACCAATATCAAAACAATTCTACCATGAATGCATATATTTTATAGAATCCTTCAAATCAAATGGAACGATGTGATCGATGAAGCCTAATTGAAGCCTCTTTGAAGCCTAATTGTGATCGCTGTCTCAAAATCCTTGCTGTGCCTGTGGAACTTTGATTGTTTGTTCTTTCATCCAAGGGCACAGACCTTTCTTTCCTAAAGTGGGATCCTCATGACTTACTGACATTACCTGTCTCTCAGCTGCGTTTTACACCTCTCCTCGAATGGTGCTGGATCGATGATAGGATTACTCCATTGAGATGTGCTTCTTCTGGGAGACAGTCTATCGATCCAGCTACATTGCTACTTCTTCTGTGTATGTTACCAATATGTGATAGTGCGCAGGTGGCTGGCGTTATGGGCAGTGCTTTCGGCCGTCAGATCGACCCTTCCTGGTGTTTATACAGTCTTTGTTTGCAGCTGTATTACTTCTGGATTGTCACATAGACTAGATGCTTCATCTCTTTTTATTGCTTACACAGCCATGTATCGGCGCTTGGTGCTGTTGATCTTGGCATTGTTCCTGGCATCCGAGACATTGTAAATATTTTTATACTCTATATAAAAATGAGTAATTTCTATTGGGAAAAATGGAACGATGTGACTAAAACCTTTGTCTTTTTCATCCAAATAACATTGGCGTTGTCTAAACATTCTATGTTTTGACATTTTTCAACTGAATCCGACAATATAAATCTGAGCGAAATCACAATACAATATATTATTGATCATAAAAAAAGAAACAAACCTAGTAATTTCAACCTTCAGATTTATACATCCGTACACATACCTTGTATTTGCTTGCGGATGGAACACTGCCAACAACCACAAAATCCACAAAATAGAATTGCCAGTGTCCACAGTAAACAACTTCCGACAAGGTGACCGAGTTATTTGCAAGGCGACTATGCTACACCAACGCTAAAATGTAGATAATTATATGTAGATTTGAGTCAATGTTCATCTGCGACACCATGTGATATATCTAAAGCTTGCATTGTTTGTGGAAACATGGACTGAGAATCGTTTACTACCATCTGATGTAGTTTGTTAAAAAAACCCAATGCCAAATCAATTGGGGCAAGGCATATTCCAGAAGGTACTAACAAAATCGTACTACAAACGGACACCAGAAGAAGTTGATGATAGAGAGCTAGACAAAATTCTATGGCCTTAGTCTAAACGTTTTATGTTTTGTTTTTTTTCTCTTTCCAAAATATTTTCCAGAGATATTTGTTTGAAATTCGGTCAGAAATTGTTGTATTTGTAGATTTGAGTGGTTAATTTTGTATAATCGAAGTGCCCCAGGTTTTTTTCAACAAGTTGAATCCATTTCTACATTCATAAATGTAATTTAAACAATAGAAAATTATGATTTCGTGCAGGTTTATGTTGCTGGATTTGAGCGAAAAGGACAAAAACCTAGAACAATTAGACAACACCAATTGTATGTTGTTGCGCCGTTTCTAAATTGCAATGCCCAAAAAAAGGCTCACATCATAATCTAGACACATAGATGACAAGTCACATGATAATGTTTTATTTATTACGAAGCCAACTTCAATAACCTGATCTTATCCCGGATCATCAGAGGGTTGAATTACAAATTCAATCAATTATTTTGTGATATTTATTTTTTCTGATTTGTTAGCATGTTTGTGACTTGCAAGATTAACCTTTGGACAAGAAATTGTTATCCAAAAGCATGTAAGCCATCAAAATCACTAAGAACCTCATCTAACCTAAACCACATCAAATCCTCAACTTAAACTACACCAACTCTACAAAATCAAACTAATTGAATTAGACAAAAACGTCTTAAACAAATAGCTCATAAGATAATATTCTTCAAATAAATTATTTTACAATTTAATTAAACTATTATATAAATAAATTCATAATCATTTCACAATTTAGCTATTACACCCATTCAATCAAACAACAATTTTTCTAATAAATATTTTACAATTTAGCTAATACATCCATTTAATCAAAACAACAAATTTCCTAATAAAAATATCTTACTTATACATGGATTTAAAACACATTTTTTTTAATAAAAATATTTTACATATTAACTCAAAAACATTTATAACATGAGAACATATAGCTCATAAAATACTCTTCTCCAAATATATATATATATATAAAAGAGGAAACAACGTTATTCAAAATTACAATATATCAAATCAAATAGAGTTAATAATGATCATATATATAAATATAATGTGTATCACTCGAAACACATGAATACGTCTCTCTCTATATATACTAACATTAATTAATGGTGATATGTATAAGGTAGGGCATTTGTTTTTATATTAATTGTCTTTTCAATTTATTTTTGGATTATTCCAACAACCCAACCTCTCGTTACCTTGCACTTCACTTTATGTTATTTATAGTTATAGTTTTGATAGTATCACTCTCATGTATGTGTGTAATTTATTTTGAATATAGTTTCTAAGATATGGGATATGATATATATAATTGTAAATTTAAATATTTTTTTTTAGAGTTTGAATATCAGATTAATGTTAGTATTATGTTGCTTTTTAAATTATCAAAAAAATTTATTCAATATTTATATATTAAAATTAGGTCATCTTATGTTTATTGTTAAAAGAGTGTATTCATTGGAGTATTACACCAAATTAATTAATTTATTAGTCTGTGTTGTAGGTATAGAGGGATTATAGCAATCGATAATTTGTTGACTTAGTATTAATTTGTTAGTTGACCACAAATATTTGCAAAATATCTAATGTTGGAACTAGGGAACAAAAAACATTTATTTTTATATAATAAAAAGTACCATGTATGTCATGATTTGATTGGATAACAGATTTTAGGTCTTATTGTCGGCTTCACTATTCCCAATGTTTTATATGTGAGCATATCCGAACTTTTTCATAGTATACCGTCTTTTTGAATCATATATTTTTTTATGCATTTCTTGAAGTTGAATTAATGCTAGCATTAGTTCGAATGTTTTTCTTAGCATTTTCTGCTAGCTAAGTTTATCCCAATGTTTGATATGCCAGCGTATCCAAGGTTTGTCTATTTTATTATTATTATTAAGTACTTAACGTACGTAAATCATGCCACACGCATTCTTTCTTAAATGTTTACACATCACACTTGGATGGTTTTGACAGCCTTAAATATTTACCTGCATGCCTCAGAGCTTTAAATGTTTACTTAACATGTATATCACCGAACAAACTGGACATGAAAAATAAAAATAAATTTGAATAATTAATTGAATAAAATTTAACAAAACATTATAAATTTAATTTATAGTTTATGAATGGAAGTAAATTGGTGGGTTGCAAGTTACAATACATGTGGTATCCATGCATAATTTAGTATTCACGAATTAGTTTTATTTGAAATTTATCAAAAAATATTAATGTCTGGTACATCAACAAAGGTTCGCGGGTTCACATTTTCCATTTTCCATTTTCCATTTTCCCATTGATATTCTATAAATTACTCAGTCTCATGTATATGACGGAATTTTTGGTGCAAAATGTATATGACAGAAGTGTTGGGTGCAAAATGTATATAACGGAACATGTTGGGCATGAAAAATGAAACATGTGAACCCGTGACTCCACCAACTAGCAACTCCGTAATTGTTGGGTGCAAAATGTATATGGCGGGAGTGTTGGGTGCAAAAAATATATCACGGAACAAGCTGGACATGAAAAATGAAAAATGAAAATAAACTTCACCTTTATTATCATAAACAAAATCAAAATTCCAAAATTCCAAATTTACATTTAAAAACATTAAAAATAATATTGAATAAAATTTAAATAATTGTTTATACTTGTTGGGTGCAAAAAGTATATCACGGAACAAGCTGGACATGAAAAATGAAAAATAAAAATAAATTTCACCTTTATTATCATAAACAAAATCAAAATTCCAAAATTCCAAATTTACATTTAAAAACGATAAGTATATGACGGAATTGTTGGGTGCAAAATGTATATCATGGAACATGCTGGAGATGAAAAATGAAACATGTGAACCAGCGACTCCGTAATTGTTGGGTGCAAAATGTATATGATGGAAGTGTTGGGTGCGAAAAATGTATCATGGAACAAGTGGACATGAAAAATGAAAAATGAAAATAAATTTCACTTTTATTATCATAAACAAAATCAAAATCCCCAAATTCCAAATTTACATCTAAAAACGTATAAGTATATGACTGAATTGTCGGGTGCAAAATGTATATGAAGGATTATCATAAACAAAATCAAAATTCCAAAATTCCAAATTTACATTTAAAAATGTTAAATATAATATTGAATAAAATTTAAATAATTGTTTATACTTGTTTGGTGCAAAATGTATATGGCGGAAGTGTTGGGTGCAAAAAGTATATCACTGAACATGAAAAATGAAAAATGAAAAATGAAAATAAATTTCACCTTTATTATCTTTTTTTTTTTTGTAAATTAGGTGGTACCTTTCGATTTTCTATTCATTTATGTAGAACAGGCTACATTTAGATATTTTATTTGGCCTCAACCTGTCCATATAAGATCAGGTCTGTTAGCTGTCTAAGGGCTTTGAAAGCTTGCCAAAATTGAAATTGTCTTTTTATCCTGTACAATGCATTTACTAGTTGTCCTGCTGCATTTCACCTTTATTATCATAAACAAAATCAAAATTCCAAAATTTCAAATTTACATTTAAAAACTGTAAAAATAATATTGAATAAAATTTAAATAATTGTTTATACTTGTTGGGTGCAAAATGTATATTGCCGAAGTGTTGGGTGCAAAAATTATATCACGGAACAAGCTGGACACTAAAAATGAAAATAAATTTCACCTTTATTATCATAAACAAAATCAAAATTCCAAAATTCCAAATTTACATTTAAAAACGATAAGTATATGACGTAATTGTTGGGTGCAAAATGTATATGACGGAAGTGTTGGGTGCAAAATGTATATCACGGAACATGCTGGACATGAAAAATGAAACATGTGAACCTGAACTCCGCCAACCCGCAACTCCGTAATTGTTGGGTGCAAAATGTATATGGCGGAAGTGTTGGGTGCAAAAAGTATATCACGGAACAAGCTGAACATGAAAAATGAAAAATGAAAATAAATTTCACCTTTATTATCATAAACAAAATAAAAATCCCAAAATTCCAAATTTACATCTAAAAACTTATAAGTATACGACTGAATTGTTGGATGCAAAATGTATATGACATGATTATCATAAACAAAATCAAAATTCCAAAATTCCAAATTTACATTTAAAAACGTTAAATATAATATTGAATAAAATTTAAATAATTGTTTATACTTGTTGGGTGCAAAATGTATATGGTGGAAGTGTAAAATATATCATTGAACAAGGTGGACATGAAAAATGAAAAATGAAAAAAAATTTCATCTTTATTATCATAAATAAAATCAAAATTCCAAAATTCTAAATTTACATTTAAAAACGTATAAGCATATGATGGAATTGTTGGGTGCAAAATGTATATGACGGAAGTGTTGAGTGCAAAATGTATATCATAGAACATGCTGGATATGAAAAATGAAACATGTGAACTCGCGACTCTGTCAACCTGCAACTCCATAATTGTTGATGCAAAATGTATATGGTGGAAGTGCAAGCTGAACATGAAAAATAAAAAATTAAAATAAATTTCACCTTTATTATCATAAACAAAATCAAAATTCCAAATTTACATTTAAAAACATATAAGTATATGGCGGAATTGTTGGGTGCAAAAGTATATGATGGAAGTGTTGGGTACAAGATGTATATCATGGAACATGCTGAACATGAAAAATGAAACATGTGAACCCGCCACTCCGCCAATGGACAACTCCGTAATTGTTGGGTGCAAAATGTATATGGCGGAAGTGTTGGGTGCAAAAAATATATCACAGAACAAGATGGACATGAAAAATGAAAAATGAAAATAAATTTCACCTTTATTATCATAAACAAAATCAAAATTTCAAAATTTCAAATTTACATTTAAAAACATTAAAAATAATATTGAATAAAATTTAAATAATTGTTTATGCTTGTTAGGTGCAAAATGTATATGGTGGAAGTGTTGAGTGCAAAAAGTATATCAGGGAACAAGCTGGACATGAAAAATGAAAAATGAAAATAAATTTCACCTTTATTATCATAAACAAAATCAAAATTCCAAATTTACATTTAAATATGACGGAATTGTTGGGTGCAAAATGTATATGACAGAAGTGTTGGGTGCAAAATGTATATCATGGAACATGCTGGACATGAAAAATGAAACATGTGAACCCGCAACTCCGTAATTGTTGCGTTCAAAATGTATATGGTTGAAGTGTTGGGTGAAAAAAATATATCAGGGAACAAACTGGACATGAAAAATGAAAATAAATTTCACCTTTATTATCATACACAAAATCAAAATTCCAAAATTCCAAATTTACATTTAAAAACCTTAAAAATAATATTGAATAAAATTTAAATAATTGTTTATACTTGTTGGGTGCAAAATGTATATGGCGGGTGAAAAATGTATATGGGGAAAGTGTTGGGTGCAAAATGTATATCACGGAACAAGCTGGATATGAAAAATGAAAAATGAAAATAAATTTCACCTTTATTATCATAAACAAAATCAAAATTCCAAAATTCTAAATTTACATTTAAAAACTTATAAGTATATGACGGAATTGTTGGGTGCAAAATATATATGACGGAAGTGTTGGGTGCAAAAAATGAAACATGAAAAATGAAACATGTGAACCAGCGACTCCGCAAACCGGCAATTCTGTAATTGTTGAGTGCAAAATGTATATGGTTGGAGTGTTGGGTGCAAAAAGTATATCACGGAACAAGTTGGACATGAAAAATGAAAAATTAAAATAAATTTCACCTTTAATATTATAAACAAAATCAAAATTCCAAAATTTCAAATTTACATTTAAAAATGTATAAATATATGACGGAATTGTTGGGTGCAAAATGTAATGTATATGACGGATTATCATAAACAAAATCAAAATTTAAAATTCCAAATTTACATTTAAAAACGTTAAATATAATATTGAATAAAATTTAAATAATTGTTTATACTTGTTGAGTGCAAAATGTATATGGCGGAAGTGTTGGGTGCAAAAAGTATATCACGGAACAAGTTGGACATGAAAAATAAAAAATGAAAATAAATTTCACCTTTATTATCATAAACAAAATCAAAATTCCAAAATTTCAAATTTATATTTAAAAACGTATAAGTATATGACAAAATTGTTGTGTGCAAAATGTATATGAAGAAAGTGTTGGGTGCAAAATGTATATCACGGAACATGCTAGACATGAAAAATGAAACATGTGAACTGCCAACCCGCAACTCCGTAATTGTTTAGTGCAAAATGTATATGGCGGAAGTGTTGGGTGCAAAAAACATATCACGGAGCAAGCTGGACATGAAAAATGAAAAATGAAAATAAATTTCACCTTTATTATCATAAACAAAATCAAAATTCTAAAATTCTAAATTTACATTTAAAAACGTATAAATATATGATGGAATTGTTGGGTGCAAAATGTATATCATGGAACATGCTGGACATGAAAAATGAAACATGTGAACCCGCCACTCCACCAACCCGCAACTCCGTAATTGTTCAGTGCAAAATGTATATGGTAAAAGTATTGGGTGCAAAAAATATATCACAAGCCGGACATGAAAAATGAAAAATTAAAATAAATTCCACCTTTATTATCATAAACAAAATCAAAATTTCAAAATTCCAAATTAAATAATTGTTTGTACTTGTTGTGTGCAAAATGTATACATGAAAAATGAAAAAATAAAATAAATTTCATCTTTATTATCATAAACAAAATCAAAATTCCAAAATTCCAAATTTACATTTAAAAACGTATAAATATATGACATAATTGTTGGGTGCAAAATATATATGACGAAAGTGTTGGGTGCAAAATGTATATGACAGAACAAGCTGGACATGAAAAATGAAAAATGAAAATAAATTTCACCTTTATTATTATAAACAAAATCAAAATTCCAAAATTCCAAATTTACATTTAAAAACCTTAAAAATAATATTCAACAGAATTTAAATAATTGTTTATACTTGTTGAGTGCAAAATGTATATGGGGGAAGTGTTTGGTGCAAAAAATATATCACAAAGAAGCTGGACATGAAAAATGAAAAATTAAAATAAATTTCACCTTTATTATCATAAACATAATCAAAATTCCAAAATTCCAAATTTACATTTAAAAATGTATAAGTATATGACGGAATTGTTGGGTGCAAAATGTATATGATGGAAGTGTTGTGTGCAAAATGTATATCACGAAACATGTTGCACATGAAAAATGAAACATGTGAACCCACACTCCGCCAACCCGCGACTCCGTAATTGTTGGGTGCAAAATGTATATGGCGGAAGTGTTGGGTGCAAAAAGTATATCACTGAACACACTGGACATGAAAAATGAAAAATTAAAATAAATTTCACCTTTATTATCATGAACAAAATCAAAATTCCAAAATTCCAAATTTACATTTAAAAACGTATAAGTATATATGTATGATGAAATTGTTGGGTGCAAAATGTATATGACGGAAGTGTTGGATGCAAAATGTATATCACAAAACATGCTGGATATGAAAAATGAAACATGTGAACCTGCTACTCAGCCAACCCACAATTTAGTAATTGTTGGGTGAAGCTGGACATGAAAAATGAAAAATTAAAATAAATTTCACCTTTATTATCATAAACAAAATCAAAATTCCAAAATTCCAAACTTACATTTAAAAACGTTAAAAATAATATTGAATAAAATTTAAATAATTGTTTATACTTGTTGGGTGCAAAATGTATATGGTCGAAGTGTTGGGTGCAAAAAGTATATTACGGAACAAGCTGGACATGAAAAATGAAAAATTAAAATAAATTTCACCTTTATTATTATAAACAAAATCAAAATTTCAAAATTCCAAATTTACATTTAAAAAAGTATAAGTATATGACGGAATTGTTGGGTGAAAAATGTATATGATGGAAGTGTTGGGTACAAAATGTATATCACGGAACATGCTGGACATGAAAAATGAAACATGTGAACCCGCAACTTCGTAATTGTTGGGTGCAAAAAGTATATCACGGAACAAGTGTTGGGTGCAAAATGTATATGACAGAAGTGTTGGATGCAAAATGTATATCATGTTCCCATGCTGGACATGAAAAATGAAACATATGAACCCGCCAGTCCGCCAACCCGCCACTCCATAATTGTTGGATGCAAAATGTATATGGCGGAAGTGTTGGGTGCAAAAAGTATATCACGGAATAAGCTGGACATGAAAAATGAAAAATTAAAATAAATTTGAACTTTATTATCATAAACAAAATCAAAATTCCAAAATTCCAAATTTACATTTAAAAACGCTAAAAATAATATTGAATAAAATTTAAATAATTGTTTATACTATTCATTAAGTAACAAGTGTTATAACATTATATAAATTACTATAAATCTTGGTATAATGTTATGATATTCTATAAATTACTCAGTTTCATGTATATGACAGAATTGTTGGGTGCAAAATGTATATCGCGGAAGTGTTGGGTGCAAAATGTATATCACAGAACACTCTGGACATGAAAAATGAAAAATGTGAACCCGCGACTTTGTAATTGTTGGGTTACATGCTTTATGTATTAAATATTTCATGTACTATCAAACTTAGATACTAGGAACTTTCGTTGAAGTACCAGACATTAATAATTTATTTAGAAATTTCAAATAAAACTAATTCGGGAATACTAAATTCTACATGGATACCACATGTACTACAACTTGCAACCCACACATTTACTCCCGCTCCAACCTGGCAGGGACTATGTTGCCATGCAACACTTGTTTTTTTGAGAGTTTGAGTATTGGATTAATGTTAGTTGCGATTTAAATTATCATAGAGTTTGAGTATTGGATTAACGTTAGTTGCGGTTTAAATTATCAAAATTGTTGTGGTAAAATTTATTCAATATTTATATATATTAAAATTAGGCTATCTTATATCTATTGTTAAAAGGAGTGTATTCATTGGAGCATTAAACCAAATCAACCTACTTATTTTGTTAATTCTAAAGATAAAGATATTGATATATTGTTTTAACAGTAACATTATTCTACAAAATATAGATTAAATAACATAAATTAAAGCTTAGGATGGTCAACAACAACAATATCCACAACAATATCCACTTGGGTTGTTAGGCTACATTATTCTCCCTCTAAAGGGTCCATTCAGTCCTTAATCAAGGAAACAACTATAGAGTCATTTGATTATTTGAGTAGGCCATTTGGAGGAGGGAGGTGGACATATACAAAAATGTGAACTACCAGGGTGAATAGGGTATCTAGAGATGTCGAGAATTTCAACTGCCCTCTCTATAACAAGATCAAAGCTACATTTGACTCTTTTTCATAATCCCCTAGTCCTAGGAGATGCTTCCCCACCTCCACAACATTTTGGTCTCTAAATTTGTTTGCCTATGTGTTCTTCTGAATCATGGTCATCTTCCCCTTCTCTCATTCCAAGATTGAAGAAGTGGTCAATATCCACGGCTTCCTCGATGTATTTTGTGTACTGATTGAGACATTTTCCTAATCCATGCATTTCCCCTCAAAGGAAACAACAAGAACTAATAATTAAACATTGTTTCTCTTATTATGTTTAGGTTTGGAATGCTCCTAGAGTAGATAAGTTAATACTAGTGACCACAAATTCTCCACGGTTTTCCTTCCTCTCCTCCATGCATCTCCAAATAACTAGATTTCACTCTAGAGATAGGAAGGAATCTCTGTCTACCTTCCATACTTTTCAGTTAACCTCAATTTCCTCATAATTGCCCATGTTAGACGAGAAAATAATACTTCACAAACTAGGCCTCTGAAGTTCTTCCACATGAAGATTGGTGGAATGGATAATGGTGGTATTGATCACCATCAAGATATTGGAATGAACATAGTTGGACATGTAGGGGATTTTAATCCCCCTTGTCCTCTACATGGGTGGGATTTGAAAAGTGGTTAGGGGAGGCCCGCCATATTCAATGTTAATGAATTTTAACCCCATTGGGGTGAAGAATAATCAAGGTAGGGGGAGAGGGGATGCTCTTATTCCCCTAATTGATTAAAAATAAATACACCTTTGGACAAGGGTTCCCCTTAATTTTCCATCCGTTCTTCCTTTCTGTTAAGTTCTCCCTTGATGTGGAAGTGGGAAACAAACCAAAATTTGTTAGCCAATGAGATTTTTATTTGAGTGATTTTAGCCACACGTGATTCTTTTAGAGGTTTTCCTAGAACAAGCGACTAAATGATCATGGCCAAGTTTCCTATATGGAGACTTGATGAATACCATGATTGAGAAATACATTAATGCATTGGAGTGCTAATAGATCCTTTGTCTCTTTCTTGGAGGTAGCCCTTAGTCCAAAGCCTTCTCAAGAACTTTTTATGCATCAAGATCAAAGAGGCTCCCTGCCACACTCGCCACCCCCTCATGTTTGAAATCTCTTAGAGAAAAAGAAAATGCATATTTATAATATTGTAATATTTTATTTGTTTTTTTAATGACACAATCATTGTGCACCAAAAGAGCCTAGGGGGTTAAGTCAACTAGTTGTTGTCATTGTTTCTAGGCATTTGGCTAGTTTCGTGTCGATAGGTGCAAGTTCATATCCACTTGGGTGAGGAAAACTAGTCTACATCGATGGGTTTAATAAGGATGTCTCCAAGAATATGGGGAAGCAACCCTTGGGTTTCTCATGAGATTTGTTTTGGAAAATAAAAAATTACTATGCACCAAATCCAATTGGAAACTATAATCAAAATTTTAATATATGTTAGGCATTTCAAGATGGGGAAGAGAGGCCACATATGTACAAATATTACCCATGAAAGCAGTGGACAATGTTGCAAAGTTTAAGTATTTCCTCAATTAAAAAAATTGGTAATTTAACACTATAAATTCACAAGAATGTAAATTGAAAGACAATAAAAATATTTAACCACCATATATTTTATATTAAATAGTAAAAAATGAATATCAAATTTCAATATGTTTAATATTCATTTTTATTTTACTCATCAAATCATATATCTATTTAACTACACTTAATATAATTAAAAAACTTACCTAACTGAAGAGGTATTGTTGCAACTAGGAAAACAATATAAATATATCTACTCTTCCTCCTCTTTTATAAGCTGAAACTAAATATATATTAAATTTGAATTTTATATTATGTATTAAATCACATTTACTTAATCATCATCATCATCATTAACATCTAATCTTAAGGTCACGACCAAGCCATACACTAAATTGGTGTATGAAACCCCCTTGTTTGTGGGACAATGGACCTCATCCGAGCAACAATCTGACTACTGAAGGTGATGGAGGTGTACATACCTTACCCCCTTCTAAATTTGAACCTATAATCTTCAAAAAAGAAACACATGTTCTTAAACATTAAACCAAAAACTTCAATAAAGATTAACATGTGTTCTTTTGATATCAAAAACAATTTTACAATAAAACATCATCATAGAAACAAATTAAAACTAACAAGTATATAAGCAAGTTAATATATGTTTTTTATTCTTATTATTAAATAAGTCCACTAAAGATTTTATGTTTGTAATTATTCTTGATATATTTTTTTATACTTTTATTATTAAATAGATTTCATTATTTATGTCGATAATATAAAATTTCAAGCTCATGAATAGTCAATGTGTATTTTGTTATTTAAATAGGTCAACTTTGAATTTTTATTATTATTCCTTGCTATAGTCCAAAGCAATAATCCAAAGTAGGACTATAGCAATGAGTTTGCTATTGATTTGACATTAATTTGCTTTATATTTTAAATTTGTTTATAAAATGTAATGTTCAAATTAAGAAAATAAATATATATTTTTTGATATAGTAAAAATATTTATTTTTCTCATCTCTAATTGGTTAATATATTTCAAGTCTTATTGTTGCCTTCACGTATTTCAATATTGTAACGCCCCATATTTTGACCTTAGGTAGTTAGAACATTGTTGTTTACTAATCTTAATAATTCAAAGTTTAGCATTTGTTTGGAGTCAGTTAGACTTTGTTAGAAATTCAAATGTGTACCTCTATACCTATTTGTATGTTACATGATATAAGCTCATGACAAAGATAGTTATTTGATTATTTAAACATGAAAATTAAAATGGGTAAGTTCGGTACATGTATACCAATTCAAGTTATGTTGTGAATGTATAATAGATGCAATGCATGATGTAAATAGGAATACATTTCTTAATTGAGCATCAATGCAAATATGGATTCTTATATAAATTTGTGATGTATTTGCATCAATATGTGTTATTGGTGAACTAACCTACAGGATGATGAGCTATGTGATAGCCAAATGACTATAGTATTGAGGTAACTGGGATGTCGTAGACATCGAGAAGATATTGTATGCTATAAGTTGTACTTACAATTTAATTTATGATTCAAAATATTACTATGATCTATGGTAAGTGTGGTTTTGACAGGATGCACAACTTACCCAGAGTGGATATTTGATGACGTGACTCTAAGAACAATAGTTGCACAGTATGGCTTGATGTAGGGTGTTGACCCTGATTCTATGAGGAGGGGTGGAGGTATTTCCCACTGTTTATCCTTCGAAACCTAGAGTCGTGGGAGGGCTGTGTGAAGTCACACTCCCCTAGACATGTGATGACGACTGCTAGTTTCCTGTTGGGGAAGCTTGGTCGAGATGTATGACACTTCCTCTTACGGGTTCTATCTGGAGTTAGGTCAATATAGTTGACGCTCCAGCTTAGTCCAACAGAGGAAAGGATATGATGGAAGATGGAAGTAGGTTAGGAAGGAAGGATGCTTCAATGTAAGTTGAGAATACTAATTGAGGATTAGAGATGCCACTATTGTTTACTCACTTGGTTCCTACCATGTTTAAAACCCTCTTTGATTTCCTAATGATATTTTAAGTGTGACAATGAATTATTGATGAATTGGTGTAATTTAGTTCGTTAAGATTATTAAAT
>ML795506.1:62799-121196 GCA_009831015.1 Picea engelmannii | reverse complement strand
GTGGGTGTGATGAATTAAATGAGCATGGTGGAGTGTTATGTACATTTTGGGGAAAATTATCAAATAACATTTATTATCTAGCATGAGAAGAAAGACTTTTTATTTTATTTATTATTGTTTAAATGCAAGTCATTTATATTTAGTTTTATTTAAATATTTTCCCAAAATATCTAGATAAGGGACGTTGATGGATAATAATGAGGGTGGTTGAGGAGACTTGGGGAAGTGTGTATGGAGACTTGATAAATAGGGAGAATAAGTAGAGAGGAGGGGAGGATGGAGAGGTTTGAGCATGATGAGAGGTTGTGAAATTCTTGGAAGATATAATTCTTGTGATAGTTTTCTTTGAGCATTTGTGCTTTGCTGTTCTTAGAGTCACGGGCACGGAGGTCCAAGAAACCGAAAGGTTTCTTGGAGCTAGGAAGCCGGCTAGGCTCCTAGTTGGCAGGGAGGATTCCGTTGTTTCACTCTGGAAAAGCGGGAAAGAATGCTAGGAAGCGCTTAGGACTACATTACAATCGATGAACTCCGACAAACTAAGGAAGATGTATTTTTCAGTGGTGTTTGTTGTTGATATTTTGTATATACTTTTGTTTTAAGTTGCAAACCTATTACTTATTTCATTATGCTATTTAGATTTATCGTTGAGCAAATGTAGAAGAAATGTGTAAATGAAATGAAATTATGTTAAAGCAAAGTTGTTATTGTGTATGTATAAAATGAATAATTAATTATTTAACATCTTGGATGGGTGTTACAAATATTTAAAATTATTTGCATAATCAATAATCAAATTCTAAATGGTTGTACAACATATATAACACTTATTACACCACCACAATAAAAATATATTTTTAAAATTTACATTTCCCAATATAAAAGAAGAAATGAATAGTGATGTTGATGTTTTGGATGTTCATGTCATAACATATTAAAATATTATATACATTAAAATATATATTATATATTTTATAATATATATGTTAACACATTAAAATATTATATGTATTAAAATATATATTATAATATTATATAAATTACCGTACATATTATATATAATATATATATGTTAACACATAAAATATTATAATATATTATATATTAAAATGTATATATATATATATATATATATATATATATATATATATATATATATATATATATAAAATGTGAAATGTTTATTTTTTAAATAAGATTTGCATTTGGCTTGTTTAGCTGAACTAGAAGGAAATTCAGGTTAATCCCAAAACTATATGACATCTACATTAAAGTAAAATCATGGTAAGATATTTTGTCCAGTACCGGTTATGACAAATCTATAAACTATGTGTCATCATGGAGCAATAAGGTTTTCTCCATCCCTTGCGAGTCTATGTCGAATTCTTTTAAGAAGCTGATTTATTTTAAGATTATGAAACTAGCTCATTTGTTAGCATATTATTCATGTTTCAAAGTAATCATCATGAATAATTATAGGGTGTTAACTATCATCTTCATTTCCAAATTTACTTAGTAGGGACTAAGCTGCCATGCAACTCTTGTTTAAAGTGATAATATAAAATATGGGCAATCCATGTGAAAGAAATAAAATAAGTATATTTTGGATTATTTTTCTCTTCTCAATTATTTTCTACCAAAAGTTTTTTTCCTAAAAACTTCATTCATCTCTTACAGTTACCAAAAACTTGAATATTCTCCAATTTCATTTCCTTTGCAATCTTAATTAATAATGAAACATCAAACTTCAGTCCAATTATTTGACCCATTTCCCTAGCCACGAGTAAACAAGATTTTATGGCTATCTAATCCTCCAACTCCACAATGAAACATCAAACTTCAGTCCAATTATTTGACCCATTTCCCTAGCCACGAGTAAACAAGATTTTATGGCTATCTAATCCTCCAACTCCACAACCCTTGAGTTTCCCTCAAGGGCTCCATAAAAAATCCACCTCCAACTCCACAACCCTTGGGTTTCTCTCAGAGGCCCCATAAAAAAATCCACCTCCAACTCCACAACCCTTGAGTTTCCCTCAGAGTCTCCATAAAAAAGCCACGAAGGATGTATTTGTCTATGTTTAATTCGGTTACATGCCTAGGTTTTCTCTTTATACTAGCCTTCATGAGGTCTTCATAGAAATGTTTGATTCTATATAATACTTGAAGAATGGATGGTTGTTTGTCTTCATAATATTTCATTTCATTCATATGGACCATATTATTATTGTTAGGAGAGCAGGGTGCTATAATACCTCCTTTTCCATCCTCCAACTTTCTAATGCCTAGTCTACATTTGTTCCCTACGAACTCTCCTTGGTCCCTACTAATTCCCTTTATCACAAAGAGTGCCATTGTAGCATCATATACTATTTTTGAGAATTTACATTAAAAAAGAATATGATTAACACTTTCTTCATTAGACTTATAAAACATACACATAACAATCCCTTTGATTGATCCCTTTTCCATTCCTAATGGTCTTGGCCTGTCTTCGACTCATCCCTCTGTCACTCCTACTCTATCTATGATCTCTCCTCCCCCTACTTCTAGAGGGGCACCTGCCACACTCTCACATAGCGTGCAAAACCTACACATGTTGAGGAGATGTCAACATCGTTGGTTCATCTAGTCGTTTTCTTGGATCGACACATGTTCATAGCATTAGAACATTGTTGGTTAAGTTTTTGGTGGACAACCACTTTGCCTCGTTCAATATGCCATAAGTCCCTGGTAATTATTAATGTGTTGATGATTTCCCATTATGTAATAGAAACATAATCTTTTATGTTTATTTTATATTAATGATAATATGGTTTTGTAGGAAACGATATGTACAAGAAGCACTTGAATGAGAAGACACTCGATATTTTTGGTCCTTCCATTCATACAAGATTTAGCAGTTGACCTACTAATTTGAAGAATGGACTTATGGACTACTTGGTTGGCATCTTTGGTAAAGGTACAATCAATAAAAGTAATTTTCTCTCTTCAACTGATACTTATTTGAAATATGTGAGGGATACATATAAGGTCATTTTGCAAGATAACCCCATATATGAGCATCCTTCATTGATTCTCAAGAGGGAATGGAGGGATTTAGTGGAGGATGCAAGGGATAAGAAACTAAGAAAAGAAGGAAAGACACTGGTAGGTGGAGGTAGTTATATGCTATATTTAATTGATTTAATTGATATTTTTTTATTTCTACATAAAAAGTTCAATATTTAACTTAGTCAAAACTTTTTGTAGGCTAAAATATATCTCAAAGGCCACCAAGGAAAGATTAAAACTAGCACAAACTGGGCCATGGTGGTTACCTTAAGGTGAGCCAAATTTGTGAGTATTAAATAATTAAAACATTTCATTACTATGATCATTAATTTTTTTTAACAACGTTTCATAATTAAAATTCAAGATGTTACACAATGTAGGGGAAAAGTACAACTCTGAGCCACTTAAGAACAACTCAAGCTTGCACTCAAGCTTGGTTTTAAAACTATGGTTGAATGTCAAGAAAGTATCATGAACTCCCACATTGAATGTCATGGTAAACAAAATTTATTGATTCTAAATGCTGCTTATTTCTAAAACCCATTCATGATAATGAGGAGAACACACGAGAACACTGACAATAATGAGGTTGGTAGTGGAGAGTAGCCCCATGATGGTATTACGAGTATCAAATCAGATGTATAATGGTTATCATTATTTATTTGTATTTGGTATACTTATAATTTTTTCTTGTTTTGGGGGAAAAGCTTATAAATGATCATGTTGGGGGGCAAGAGGAAGTGGTTTCCACTCAAACCATGCTAGTTTCCACTAGTCTATCAGGTAATCAAAATTGATCCAAAAAGATATTTTAAACGACAATGGTTGAGTTAGTATGCATGAGTTAAAACACCATTTATGAAACTAATGAAAGAGGAAGAATTAAAGAGGAACATAACAACCATAAAGCATTATACATATCTAAACATAAGCATGAAGAACAACAAACCACAAAACACTAAAGTGATAACAGAGTTCGACAATCTCGCCTACGTCTTCGGGTCTTTGTCTCAGTGGGATTTATTATTTCTCTTCAAAGATTTTCAAGTACATCATGAAAGTGACAATGGATTACAAAAATGAGTTGGTCTTGTTCTACTAGATCTCAAGAACCCATCAAAACTGACGTCACTGAAAACAGACGTACGAAGCTCCTAGAAATGGCCCACAAAGGTGCGCTCCTCAATAGCTTCCCTGCATAACAATGGCCTTGGCTCAAAATTTATGCATCATTTCTCTGCTCTGAACCTCCTCCCATGGATTCAAGAGCCTCTGGTTTATATAGGCCTTAAGTTGGTAACCATCTCCCAACTTCTCCCCAAGATTTGGCCTAAAAAAGGGCCCAAGATCCCTTAAAAATGGATTAAATCCCCCAATATCAGGAAAATAATCCATAAAAATCATATGACACAACATAAAACCCACTTAATTCCAAAACAGGGCACAACCCCCTTGATATCCACGCTCTTGGTCATATTGGGTGCCTCCATGTGGCCAAGCGTTGAGATTGTGCACTGCCCCCCTACCCGTTGGTCCCGGTCTTATGGTTATGGTGCATGTGGCCATGGCTTCTAGCCCCCACGTGCCCACAATTTTATGTATCCCCCTGGATCAAAGCCCATGGTTGCGCCCTTGGTTGGCGGGCTAGCCCGATCGACCGGGGCTAACAACTAATTCTGCGCTAAGCAGTCAACCGTCCATGGTATGAGTTCGGGTCACATGGTAATGCGACCGAGATTTGGGGCTAAGCTCCATATTATCCACGTGCCAAACAATAACCTGCAGGTCACACGGTAAGGTTCTATGGTGGTTTATGCCAGGGTATAGGGCCTAGCCCCAACCCTATCCTTCGCCCGTCTTACCACATTGCAAACTTAAATACAATCGGTGCCACCAATGGTTAAGTACCTCTAGGTAGGCGGGCTGGTAACCTGACCTATGTGAAGTCTCTGTGCCCATGGAGGTCCACGGTTCGAATCTGGTGGACACCAAACCAAATTTTGCCAAAAATTTAGCCAATGAATGGGTTCCATGTGGCAACCCATGACTGGGCCACGTGGTACTATACCATATGCCAACATTACTACCACGTGTCAGCACATGATTCATCAACTTGTCTAGCTATATGTCTGCCCAGTCAACAACCAACTGTACCTGCCACATCAGCCCCTTGCCACGTGTCGTACAAAACTACCACGTCAACCGTATGGACATTCCACGTGTCAGTCCGTATGCCCACTCAACACACTTGCCACATCAACACACTGTACCTTGCCACATCATTTATATGACCGTATGACCTGTACAATCATCTGCCACGTGGCACTATACGAACTGTACAATCATCAAATTTTTGAAACAATCTATCAATGTGTCAACCTTTGTATGCCTCATTATGACTCTTATGTGAAACAATTTACTTCTAGAATCAAATCCATCACCAATTTTACCTATCGAACCAACCAATGAGACTTTAGATTCATAACCTGAATCCTATCCCAAGTTTGTTGGTGATGTTGTTGCTGCAACTGTTTGCCTCCCTTTCCTTTCTTTGAACCACTTTGGTCTCTTCTTGGGATGCAATTGCCAATAATGGTCCTCATGATGCCCTTCTTTCTTGCAATGCTTGCAAGAGGGCTTCTCTTCCTTTCTTGCCACTGAATTTGCCTTTTTTCCATTCCATCTCTTTTTGTCCTCTTTCCTTGAAGACGATTCCCCTGATACACCAACCCCTGTTTTCCTTGCTTCAATGTATGTTGCTTGAACATAAACCTCATCAATATTAGTAGGTCCAAACATGAATACAGTGTTTCGAATATGTGCAGGTGGCCTACTATATACTTCATAAGAGTTTCTTGGGTATGTAAAGGAATATCTAACATTAATGCCATTTTACGAAAACCATTGGTGTATTCTTGCACTATTTGTCCCTTTCTTAGTTTAAGATCTTTCCATTCGATTAAATATTTCTCTTTATAACCCAAAGGATAGAATTGCTTTCTAAGTGCAGAAATAAAACTTTTCCATGTTGGAAATACATTACCCACTTGTTGCGTGCCATTTTGCAACTTGCTTTTCCACCAGATGAGTGATGTGCCTACAAGTATAAGCGATGCTAACTTGATCTATGTTGCCTCATCCTTGATTTGTTGCACACTGCAATAAAACTCCATCTGTATGACCCAATTATCAAGTTTCTCTGCATTGCCTTCACCACCATACATAGGTAATTCAAATTTCACATCAAGTTTTAGTAAAGGCATTTCTTGTTTATGTTTATGCACATGTTTTCTTGCGATGCTTTTAGAACTTGAACTTGAAGAGGAAGGAGAAGAAAGAGGTGAAGGAGGAATTTGAGGAGGATCATCTCCTTATTCACTTTTGATCTTTGAATATTCACCCAGATTCGGTCTCTTCCGTTCCAAGTAATCTTCATACAAAACCTTCATCATCTCCGACACGATGAAGAAAGTTTTTCGAAACTCTTTCTCATACTGAGAAAGTCCCTCTTCCAATGCCATATTCTCATTGTGAGAAGTTATCTTTTTCAATCCAATCAATGGATTCTCTTCAAAAATCTATCCTTCACCACGATTTAGCTTTTAGCTGGTAATCATGCAAACTCAAAAACCAAACATCAACTAGCTCTGATACCACTTGATCCGAAAAGATATTTTAAACGACAATGGTTGAGTTATTATGCATGAGTTATAAAACCATTTAGGAAACTAATTAAAGAGGAAGAATGAAAGAGGAACATAGCATTTTTAAAGAATTATATAGATCTGAACATAAGCATGAAGAACAACAAACCATAAAACACCAAAGTGATAACGGAGTTCGGCAATCTCGCCTACGTCTTTGGGCCTTTGTCTCAGTGGCATTTCTTATTTTTCTTCAAATATTTTCAAGTACATCATGAAAGTTCCAATGGATTACAAAAATGAGTTGGTTGTATTCTACCATATCTCAAGAACCCATCAAAATTGATGGCACTGAAAACGAACATACAAAGCTCCTAGAAATGGCTCGCAAAGGTGCGCTCCTCAATATATTCCCTGCATAACAATGGCCTTGGCTCAACAATTCTGCAACATTTCCCTTCTCTAAAAATCTTCCCATGGCTTCAAGAGCCTATGGTTTATATAGGCCTAAATTTGGTAACCATCTCCCAACTTCTCCCCAAGATATGGCCTCAAAAAGGGCCCAAGATCCCTAAAAAATGGATTAAATCCCCCAATATCAGGCAAATAATCCATAAAAATCATATGACATAGTATAAAACCCACTTAATTCCAAAACATGGCGTAACCCCCTTGATCTCCATGCTCCTGGTCATATTGGGTGCCTCCATGTGGCCAAGCGCTGAGATTGTGCATTGGCCCCATACCCGTTGGCCCCGGTCTTATGGTTATGGTGCATGTGGCCATAGATTCTAGCCTACATGCACCCACAGTTTTGTGTAGTCTCCTGGATCAAAGCCCATGGTTACGCCCTTGGTTGGTAGGCTAGCCCAGTCGACCGAGGCTAACCACTAATTCCGCGCCAAATAATCAACCGTACATGGTATGAGTCCGGGTCACATGGTAACACGACCGAGATTCAGGGCTAAGCTTCATATTATCCACGCGCCAAACAATAACCTGCAGGTCACATGGTAAGGTTCTATGGTGGTTCGCGCCAGGGGCTGGGGCCTATCCCCAGCCCTATCCTCTACCCATTTTACCACATTGAAAACTTAAATACAATCGATGCCACTAATGGTTAAGTACCTCTAGGTAGGCAGGATGGTAGCCCGACCTACATGAAGTCTCTGTGCCCATGGAGTTCCACGGTTCGAATCTGGTGGACTCTAAACCATTTTTTTCCAAAACTTTAGCCAATGAATGGGTGCCATGTGGTAGCCCATGACTGGGCCACTTGGAACCGTACCATACACCAACAATAATGCCACATGTCAGTGCACGATTCATCCACTTGTCCGCCTGTATGTCTGCCCAGTCATAAACCAATTGTACCTGCCACACAACCCCTTTCCACATGTCGTATAGACCTACCACGTCAGCCGTACGGACGTGCCATGTGTCACAATTGCAGTGGTGCCACGTGTCAGTCCATATGTCCAGTCAACACACTTTCCATGTTAGAACATTGTACCTGCCACTGTACCTTGCCATGTCATCTGTACGATCATATGGCCCATACAATCAGCTGCCACATGGAACTGTACGAACTGTATAGTCATCAAATTTTTACGTGTTTGAAAAAATGAATAGATCACGATATATGGAGCATACAATGTTCGTTTAAGCCTGTTCATGTTGCGTTGGGTTCGTAACGTTGAGGCCTACACACACGCCCATTTTGAAAATATTTCGAAAACTTTGATTTTTAGGCCTTTGTGAGCCCCAATTTGGTCCCGAGATCCAATTCTGGATCACACCTCCCCACTAAAGACCTTTTGGTCCCCAAAAGGTTACTAACCAGTCATCAAGTGCGGGATAGGCCACCTGACTTGTTCTCTGTCTTTAAACTCTGTCATGTGCTTCTCTCTCATCAAGATCAACTGTAACACAATCACGATAACTGGCAACATATTGTTAGCCATTTGTACCCTGTCATATCTTACTGAAGCCACTATCATCCATGTTGACAACATTACTAATGATAACATCATAAATATGACTGCAAATGAGCTAATATGTTTGTAATACTTGCATGAAATTAACTTATCTTGAAGCAAAGTGTGATTGATCTTCCATTCTACAATCATGTCATGTTCTTTCTTGAGATAAATTACTTGATTTGAAACAATTAAAGGTGTGTTGCTTGCATGAGCCTCCTTTCTTAATTGTTCCATTGTTTGAAGATATTTATTTTCCTTTAAATGATGAGCATGAACCACATATTCTTGACATGCTTTGGTTAAGTGATATTGATTCTTTTCCCTGTAGAAGATTGCTTTACGATCATACAAGTAAGGACTGCCTAAGACTATTCCACATTCATTGAGTGGTACCACATCACATGTTACCTCGTCCAAAAACTTAGATGAAATTTTAAATTTTAATGTGCATTGCGTTTTTATGTGCAATTAATGATTGTTGCTTATCCATTTAAGTGTGTAAGGCTTATGATGGATTTGAGTGTTTAAACCCAATTGTTTAACCAATTCCTCTAAAATCAAGTTAGATTGAGATCCACTATCTATCAATGTGCCTACCTTAGTATGCCTCATTATGACCCTTATGTGAAACAATTTACTTCTAGAATAAAATCCATCACCAATTTTACCTGTCAAACCAACCAATGAGACTTTAGATTCGTCACCTAAATCCGATCCCAAGTCTATTGCTGCAACTGTTTGCCTCCCTTTCCTTTCTTTGAACCACTTTGGTCTCTTCTCGGGATGCAATTTCCAACAATGGTCCTCATCATGCCCTTGTTTCTTGCAATGCTTGCAAGAGGGCTTCTCTTCCTTTCTTGCCACTTAATTTGCCTTTTTTCCATTCCACCTCTTTTTGTCCTCTTTCTTTGAAGACGATTCCCTTGATACACAAACCCATGTTTTTCCTGTAAGTTTTAAACCTATGAAGTAAAGAAATGCATATAGATTATTAAGAAAAACAAAATTTAATCAATGGCTCATTCACATAGTACAGAGAGATATATACCGGAAACCCTCAACCGGGAAAACATTTCTTATATTCATTATATCAAATTTCACCATTCACTATACAATATATACAATGTTGTTAGGTATACCGTAGATACCAAAACCCTAAGCCCTAAAACCAGGATTATTTTTAGTAAACTGCTAAAAATAGCAAAGACCGCCAAAAATAATAATTTCAGGGTGTTGCGCGTAACCAGGGGGGGCATACCTGCCCACCCCTGGGACCCTACTAGGAAAGCGCCCGGTGCACACGAAACAAATAGAGCACTACTACAAGGGATCATCAGACGTAGTTTTCATATCTGACGCGCCCACACACACACATGCAAAGAATATAACACATACCCAACATTCTCCCACTTGTTGTTTTCTTTGCATCCAGGGGTCCAGGAGATTATATAGTCAACAATCCAGGGCATCAATGCCCATTGTTACTCTACACCAGGAGAACTTTTCTGTGCTCACAGACTTTGTCAATGAATTTGCAACATTCTTCAAAGTGTCAACCTTTTCCAGCAACACCTTCTTTTCCTCAACCATGTCTCTCACAAAGTGATACTAAACATCAATATGCTTTGTCTTCAAATGATAATCTAGGTTGTTTTCCAGGAAGATTGCACTCTGACTATCACAATCTAATCTCACTGCTTATTGTACCAACCCAATACCCAAACACAATCTTTGTAACCATACTGCTTCCTTTCTTGCATGAGTGGCTGCCATGTATTCAACTTCTGTAGTTGAGAGTGCCACTACAGCCTATCTTTTGCTCATCCAATTGATTGCTCCTCCAAATAGGTTAAACACATACCCACTTGTATATCTTCTGCAATCCATATCTCCAGCCCAGTTTGCATCAACAAATCCATGTATGTCCAACACTCTGTCCAATCCTGGTCTTCCTTGGTAGCACAATCCATAACTGGTAGTGCCACACATATACCTGAAGACCCTCTGTACTGCTATCCAATGCTCCTTCCCTGGTTTTGACATATACCTTCTCAAAACTCCCACTGCATGTGCAATGTATGGTCTAGTACAGAACATTGCATACATCAAACTGCCAACTGCACTAGCATACGGAACAAGGGACATGTCCTCTACTTCTTCTTGTGTCTTGGGACACTAATCTGCATATAACTTTACACCTATAGGAATAGGAACCTTGACCGATTTACTTCCATGCATATTAAACCTCTGCAATATTGTCTCAACATATTTTCTCTGATTCAACCAGAGTTTCCTGTTTGCACAATCTCTTTTAATCTCCATTCCCATAATGAAGTTAGCAGTATTGAGATCCTTCATGTCAAATTTGGAGGATAGCTGCAATTTCACTTGATAAAATCCATGTTATATCCTACCAACAACATGTCATCAACATACAACACTACATAAATGAAGTGATTACCAACCTGCTTGGAATATACACAGTGATCAACCCTACTTCTTACAAATCCCAATCCAAGGATGTATGTGTCAAACTTTTGGTACCATATCCTAGGTGATTGCTTTAGACCATATAGTGACTTCTTTAGCTTACAAACCAACTCTTTCTTTCCCTTCACTACAAAGCCTTCTGGCTGCTTCATGTAGATTTCTTCTTCCAGATCCCCATGTAGGAATGTTGTCTTCACATCCATCTGTGCCACTTCAAGATCAAGATCAAAAACAACAACAATAGAGAAAATCAATCTAATAGAAGTTAACTTAGCAACAGGAGAAAAAATATCACCAAAGTCAATTCCCTCTACCTGGGAATAACCTTTTTCTACTAATAGAGCTTTGTATTTCTCCACTTTACCTTGTGCATTAAACTTCTTCTGAAACAACCATTTGATACCAACAGATTTTCTTCCAGCTGGAAACTCAACTATATCCCATGCCTCATTCTTATCCAAGGCATCCATTTATTCAACCATGTCCTTCTTCCAGAGTTTAATATCCTCTGAATTCAGTACTTCCCTGACAGTTCTGGGATCATCAACAGTAATAGATAAAGCAAAATTGGAATGGAAATTAGGTGGACTATACCTTTCTGGTTGCCTTTTATCTCTCACTGATCTCCTCAATACTGGGGTATGAGGTTCTTCTTCTTCTTCCATTGCTTCCTCTTCTTCAGATGATTCAGATTTTGCATCATCCAACTCAAGCTCTATTTTCTCAAGTCTATCTTGCGTTGGTAGGAATTCCTGTTTGGACACAAATTTTACCTCTCTGAAAACAACATCTCGATTGTAAACAATCTTCTTGGTTTCTGGGTTCCAAATCTTATAGCCTTTCACACCATCTTTATAACCAATAAAGATACACTTTTCATCCTTTTTATCTAGATTACTCCTATTCTCCTTTGGAACATGTACATAAGCATCACAACCAAACACTCTAAGATGTTGAAGAGAGGGTTTCTTTCCAGACCATACCTCATGTGGATTTTTATCATCCAACGCTGGTGAAGGCGATCGATTGACCAGGTAATATGTTGTACCCACTGCCTCTGCCTAGAATTCTTGTTCTAAGATGGCATCGCTGAGCATGCTCCTTGATTTTTCCATTAGTGTTTTGTTCATCCTTTCTGCAGCTCCACTGTGCTGAGGAGTGTATGGAGTAGTCTTGTGCCTTGCTATACCACACTTCTTATAGAATTCTTCGAATTCATTTCCGCAGAATTCTCCACCATTATCTGTTCTCAATACCTTTATTTTATTCTCTGTCTGATTTTCTACCAGAGCCTTAAACTCTTTAAATTTATCAAATACCTCAGATTTCTTTCTAAGAAAATAAATCCATTTGTTCCTTGAAAAATCATCTATGAATGAAACATAATACACAGATTTACCTAGGGATGGAACATGAACAGGTCCAAACACATCACTATGTATCAACTCTAAGATCCCCTTTTCTCTTGTAGCACCAGATGGGAATCTTACTCGATTCTGTTTACCATATATGAAATGTTCACATAAATCAAAATCCAGAGTGCAGCTAGACATACCTTCAACCATACCTTTACCGTGTAGTGTTCAAAGTCCCTTTTCTCCAATATGTCCCAGTCTTTGATGCCACAACATGGTCTTCTTTCCAGGGACAATATTGGTCTTGTCTTCTTTATTTCTCTGTTCAGGGATAATAGATCTGTTACACCCATTAGTATAAGTTCTTCCCAACAACTTGTACAAATTTCCACACCGAGCTCCCCTCAACAACACCATTTCTCCTCGTATCATCTTGCAAGTGTTCTTTCCAAATACAGTATCCACTCATGCATCATCCATCTTGCTTACAGATATTAGGATCCTGGCTAGTTTTGGAATGTGCAGAACCCCAGGGAGAGTTCTAATCCTTCCATCTTTTAGAAGAAACTTAACCCTTCCACATCCCAATATTTTTGCTGTCGAGTCATCTCCTAGGAATACATCACCACCATTGTATTTTTCATATTTAGAGAACCACTCCCTGTGAGGATTCATATGGTATGACGCACCTGAGTTGATCAACCATACATCACAGTCTACATGTGTACTTGTATATGCCAGGTAAACATCACCTCCTTCTTCAGTGGAGGTTTTCGCCTCTGTGGAAGAGGTACTATCAGATCCCTTTGGGTTTTCAACCTTATTAGACTTGCAATCTTTCTTATAATGCCCTGTTTTACCACACTTCCAACATTTCCTCAAAGATTTTCCCGGAGACTTAGATCTACCTGTAGATTTAGATCTCCACCCCAAAGGCTTACCAGGGTTCCTGTCTTGGGTACAACCTCTTACAAATAAAGCATCTGTGCTATGACTATCCATGTTTTTCCGCCTCATCTCTTCATATAACAAGGATGGAACTACATCTTCATACTTCAATGTAGATTGTGTGGTACTACCAAATGCTACAATGAGATTATCCCAAGAGTCTGGTAAAGAACATAACAAAGTAATGCACTTATCTTCTTCTGCAATCGTAATATTAACAGAGACAAGTTGACTTACCAAAGTATTAAACACATTTAGATGTTCTGTCACAGAATCTCCATCTTCCAGCCTAAGATGATACAACTTTTTTACTAGGGACTTTGATTGATACAAATTCCCCAACTTATCCCATAGTTCCTTGGCTGTAGATTCTCTTGAGACATTAAAAAAAACCGAATATGCTAGGTAGAGTCGAATAGTAGTCCTTTCTCTTTTGTCCAACTTCTCCCAATCTTCCTTCGACATACTAGTAGCTGGTGTACTAGTAGTTTGTGAACTAGTAGGTTGTGTACCAGTAACCTATGCGCTAGTAGACGGTGTACCAGTAGGCTATGTACTAGGATCCACATCGATCCATTGTTCTTTGTCTACAAGAAGGTCCTCCATCTTGATCTTCCATAGCTCAAAGTTTTTACAGTTGAACTTCTATATCTCAATTCTAGATGAGATCACCATTCCTCTTTCTATACTCGAATCTTCACTGCAAAAGCTCCCACTAAATCCAGGTTTATCACAGACCCAAGATAAACTTGATCTATCAAGACCGAGCCAAATCCTCAACAACAAAGGCGTCCCTCTGAAGCCAAAAACGAGCTCTGATACCACATGTAAGTTTTAAACCTGTGAAGTAAAGCAATGCATATAGATTCTTAAGCAAAACTGAATTTAATCAATGGCTCATTCACATAGTACACAGAGATATATACCGGAAACCCTCAACCGGGAAAACATTTCTTATATTGATTATATCGAATTTCACCATTCACTATAAAATATATACAATGTTTTTAGGTATTTCGTAGATACCAAAACCCTAATCCCTAAAACCGGGATTATTTTTAGTAAACCACTAAAAATAGAAAAATCTGCTAAAAATAGCAAAGACTGCCAAAAAACAATAATTTTGGGGCACTGCGTGTAATCAGGGGGGGAATACCTGCCCCCTTTGGAAATCTCCAGACGAACACGGCACAAACAGAGCACTACTATGAGGGATCGTTAGACGCAGTTGTCATATCTGATGCGCCCACACACACACATGCAAAGAATATAACACATACCCAACATTCCCTGCTTCAGTGTATGTTAGTTGAACATAAACCTCATCAATATTAGTAGGTCCAAACATGAATACATTGTTTCAAATATGTGCAGGTAAACCTCCTATATACTTCATAAGAGTTTCTTGGGTATGTAAAGGAATATCTAACATCAATTCCATTTTATGAAAACCATTAGTGTATTCTTGCGTTGTTTGTCCCTTTCTTAGTTTAAGAGCTTGTCAGTCGATTAAAGATTTCTCTTTATAACCCAAAGGATAGAATTTCTTTCTAAGTGCAGAAATAAAAATTTTCTATGTTGGAAATACATTACCCACTTGTTGCGTGCCATTTTGCAACTTGCTTTGCCACTATATGAGTGTTGTTCCTACAAGTCTTAGTGATGCCAACTTGATCTGATTTTCCTCATCCTTGATTTGTTGCAAACTGCAATAAACCTCCATCTGTCTGACCCAATTATCAAGTTTCTCTGCATTAACTTCACCATCATACATAGGTAATTCAAATTCCACATCAAGTTTTAGTAAAGGCATTTCTTGTTTATGTTTATGAACATGTTTTCTTGCAGTGCTTTTTAAAATTGAACTTGAAGAGGAAGGAGAAGAAAGAGGTGAAGAAGGAGGTGAAGGAGGAATTTGAGGAGGATCCTCTCCTTCTTCACTTTCGATATTTGAATATTCACCCAGATTCGGTCTCTTCCATTCCAAGTAATCTTCATACAAAACCTTCATCATCTCCGACATGGCGAAGAAAGTTGTTGGCCCTTGGCCAGGTTTGACCTATTTTGGGACTTTGACAGGTTGTCAAAGGTGGAGCACAAGTTGAAGCAGAGAGCACGAAATCTCGGCCCCTTTTTAGGGATTTTTGGGTTTTGGGCTTATGTAATAGGTATGGGGATGTTGCCCATGGGTTTACCCATGTTTAGGCCCATTTTTTAATGTAAAAATAGATGTCTAGGCGATGTAAGAAGAGGTGAAAAGGATGATATAAACATTTGTGTGATGATGTGGTAAGTGCAAGTGATAGTTGTACATGCTTTGTGCATACTGTGTGAAGCTTGCAAGGCTAAGTGCAAGTGACTGTAGAAATTGTGTAAAGGCATTGTGCTGTAACCTAGATTAGGGAAGGAGGATATGGGGAAGTGCGCGTAGATCTCCTATCTTTTGCGGAGTAGGATCTTGATGCTAGGTCTCTGTAAGAAGCTTGATCGAAGATAATAAAGAAGAGAAGAGTTGGTGGACGTAGCCCCAGGTTGGGGGTGAACCACACATATCTTGTGTTGTGGTTTCTTTGTGCATTGTGAATGTTTTACTGTTTATATGATTACTACTTAGTGTAACGATGTATGCTTAGATGAATATGAAATCTTAGTGCCTAATGCTGTGAATAAGATGCTAGATCTGATCTCTGTTGATATGCTTAGTGCTTGAATATATTAGATCTAGATGAGTACTGCACTGCTTTGTAATTAGGATTTATCTGCATTGTAAACAAAGGTTAAATACTAATGAAATATAACTTCTAAGTACTCTGTTAAGGTGTTACAATCATAGATCCGTGTCCTAGCTAAGGTTGCATACACTGGAGTCCTACAACCACCCCCGCCTCTACCTCTGGTGAGACTTCATCTGATTCGCAGGTGTTTCCGAAAGGGTCAATAGTTAGGGTTTTGTTGGTGCATTGTTGAAGCATTGAACCCTGGGTTTGCCCCTGTGCCAACAAATGGTTCCGTTGTCGAGACCTGAAACTATGATTGCTGGGAACTGAGGAAAATAATGAAAGCTCTATGTGTAGATCTGTTGCTTGACTTGCAAAGCAATGTGATAAGAAAGGAAGCAGTTATGAAGAAAATGGGTAAGATCAATGAAATGTTTTTATTAAAGAGGTAATATCTGAAATCTTTGTGCTTTGATAAAAGTAATATAAGTGGAAATTTTTGTTCAAAAGTATGGATCTAGGTATGTTTGATAAATTTTGTCCTAGCTTGAAAACTAGGGAAAAGTTAGAAGAAAGAAGATTCGATATGAATAGATCTGATAGAAATAATGAAAGGTGTGTTATTCCTATGCATAGAAAGAATGTTTGGACTAAGAAATGGATGCAGGATCCTAGAAAGGATTTTTTGCAGATTAGTTACTGTGATCCTAGTGCACAGTACAGGAAAGGTTGGGGATCATTCAAGAGAAAGAGAGGATTAAATATTTTCTATAGTTGCAGAAGACCGAGACATATTGCTAAGGAATGCCATGGTAGAGGTCCTACTTGCCTTTGTTTTAAAGCTATGGACCATGAAGTTTTGGATTTCCCTAAAATGATTGCTAAGCTTGAAAGAATGAACATGAGACCAAAAAACCCTGAGGAAGACCAAGAAACTAAGACCATGGTAGAACCCCAGAAGGAATTAGAGACTGTATTACTATGAATGAGAGAAACCCTGAATGATCACAAAAATATCAACTTATCAAAGATATTCAAAGAAAAAGAATGCATAGAAACAAGAATCAGAGACTTCGACATTGACTGCGTTCTGGATGAGGAAACACATGTGAATATCACGACAGAAAGAAACTGGGAAATTTTAGGAGAGCCTGCTACGAGTCCTTCATTAGGAGGAATAAGATTATTTAGAGGAAAGCTGATAACCCTATGTGGAATACTTACCCAGATATCTACGAGTGCTCATGGAACTTCGACAGAGGAAGATTTTGAGGTTGTTAAATTTATTGAGAGCAATGCTCCATTTTCTATGTTACTAGGAAAAACATGGATTGAGAAGGATCAGAACAAAAGAAAAGAAGAGGAATCCCTAGAACAGAAGAAGCAAGAACTAAGAGACTTCATGACGAAGATGATAACACATTTACTAAAAGAACAAGAGGACCAGTCGAAGCTATTGAGGACCAACTATTCGGATGTTGAAGATGAAAGAATCCAGGAAGACTTACAATATCTATCTGTACAGAAGAGTAGAGAACCTACCTCGGACATAAAATAAGTACTAATATCTAACCCTATGAAAGAATATCAACAACATGAAGTTACTATGTTGAGTTCAGATAAGAATCAGAATGGGAAGAGGAACCCAATAACGCATATCACAGGGAAAAATGCTAGAAAGATCAGCAAGAAGAAGGCAAAGCTAAAAAATTTACAGGAGGGAACTTTGCAGAAGGAAGGTTTGCAAAACTGGAACTTCACTGGGATATCAGAACAGAATCCATTCAACAACTTCAACAGAGAATAACATATCTAGATCTACAGTCAGTGCCAAACACTCCGTAGGACATGCAAGATCAAAGAGAAGCAGCTACTCAGAGCGCAGTTGAGAAAATCAAGAACTTTGCCATGGAATGTAAACAACTCAGTGATCACAGTGCACATACTTATGAATGACTTACTGAATACCCTGAACTAAAGACACTAGAGTCCCAACTCTAGGAGGAAAAGAAACAAGCAACAATGATACATAAACAATTAAAGCTCTTGTCTGCAGTTGAAAGAATGAAAACATCACAAGAAAAACGCACTGTTCAACAACAAGTCCACACCATAAAGAGAAAATTCATGGAAGTGACTTAGAGGCTCCAGCCAATCTAGGATGCATCTTGTCAGCTGTTTGAGGATATTGAAGGACGAGGAGAAAAAATAGAGTAAGAAGTCACCACAATTGAGCAACGCTTGGAAGGACCTGTGAACGAGGTAGTTCTTCAGGAGTTCGCCGAGCAGGAGGCCTTGGCGCAACAACAGGTCGAAGTAGATCGAGCCAAGCTTGAGGATTATGAGGTAGAATTTGCCAAAGCAGAGTGACTCGAGAAGAGTCATAGATGAGTGTTGGGGGCTTGTTGGCCCTTGACCAAGTTTTGGAGATCCTTGGTCATGTTTGACCTATTTTGGGACTTCGACAAATTGTCGAAGGTGGAGTGCAAGTCAAAGAAAAGACCAGGGAATCTAGGCCCCTTTTTAGGGATTTTTGAGTTTTGGGCTTATGTAACGAGTATGGGGACGCTGGCCCATGGGTTTAACCATGTTTAGGCCCATTTTGTAATGTATAAATAAATGTATATGCGATGTAAGAAGAGGTGAAAAAGATGATATAGACATCTGTGTGATGATGTGATAAGTGCGAGTGATAGTTGTACATGCTTTGTGCATACTGTGTGAAGCTTGCAAGGCTAAGTGCAAGTGACTGTAGAATTTGTGTAAAGGCATTGTGCTATAACTTATCTTAGGGAAGGAGGATCTGGCAAGGTGCACACAGATATCTTGTCTTCTGCGGAGTATGATCTTGATGCTATGTGCTTATAAGAAGCTTGACCGAAGATAATAAAGAAGAGAAGAGTTGGTGGACGTAGCCCCAGGCTGGGGGTGAACCACGTATATCCTGTGTTGTTGTTGCTTTGTGCATTGTGAATGTTTTACTGTTTATATAATTACTGCTTAGTGTAACGATGTATGCTTAGATGCATATGATAGCTTAGTGCCTAATGATGTGATCAAGATGCTAGATATGATCTATGTTGACATGCTTAATGCTTGAATATATTATATTTGGATGAATATTGCACTACTATGTAATTAGGGTTTATCTGCGCTGTAAACAAAGGTTAAATACTAATGAACTATAACTGCTAAGTGCTCTGTTAAGGTGTTACAATCACAGATCTGTGTCCCAACTAAGGTTGCAGACATTGGAGTCCTGCAATCTCCCCTGCCTCTACCTCGAGTGAGACTTCATCTGCTTCACAGGTGTTGCCGAAAGGGCCGGTAGTTAGGGTTTTTTTGGTGCACTGTTGAAGTGTTTAACCCTGGGTCTGCCCCTATGCCAACAATTTTTTTTTGAAACTCTTTCTCATCCTAATAAATGCCCTCTTCCGATGCCATCTTCTCAATGTGAGAATTTCTCTTTCTCAATCTAATCAATGGATTCTCTTCAACAAGCTCGCCTTCACCACGATTCATATTTTCCCTGGTAATCATGCAAACTCAAAAACCAAATGTCAACTAGCTATGATACCACTTGATCTGAAAAGATATTTTAAACGAAAATGGTTGAGTTATTATGCATGAGTTATAACACCATTTAGGAAACTAATGAAAGAGGAACATAACAACCATAAAGAATTATACATATCTGAACATAAGCATGCAGAATAAAAAACCATAAAACAACAAAGTGATAACTCAGTTCGGTAATATCCCCTACATCTCCAGGCCTTTGTCTTAGTGAGATTTCTTAATTATCTTCAAATATTTTCAAGTACATCATGAAAGTGCCAATGGATTACAAAAATGAGTTGGTCTTGTTCTACTAGATCTCAAGAACCCATCAAAACTAACAACATTGAAAACGGACGTACGAAGCTCCAAGAAATGGCCCGCAATGGTGCGCTCCTCAATAGATTCCATGCATAACAATGGCCTTGGCTCAACAATTCTGTAGCATTTCTCTGCTCTGAACCTCCTCCCATGGATTCAAGAGCCTCTATTTTATATAGGCCTGAAGTTGGTAACCATCTCCCAACTTCTCCCCGAGATCTGGCCTAAAAAAGGGCCCAAGATCCCTAAAAAATGGATTAAATCCCACAATATCAGAAAAATAATCCATAAAAATCATATGACATAGTATAAAACCCACTTAATTCCAAAATAGGGTGAAACCCCCTTGATCTTCACACTCTTGGTCATATTGGGTGCCTCCATGTGGCCATTGCTTCTATCCTCCACGTGCCCACAATTTTGTGTAGCTCCATAGATCAAAGCCCATGGTTATGTTCTTGGTTGGCGGGCTAGCCCGACTGACTAGGGCTAACCACTATTTCCGTGCCAAATAGTCAACAGTCCACGGTATGAGTCCAGGTCACATGGTAACGCGACCAAGATCTGGGGCTAAGCTCCATATTATTCGCGTGCCAAACAATAACCCGCAGGTCACACGGTAAGGTTCTATGGTGGTTCACGCCAGGGGTTGGGGCCTAGCCCCAACCCTATCCTCTGCTCGTTTTACCACATTGAAAACTTAAATATAATCAGTGCCACCAATGGTTAAGTAACTCTAGGTAGGTAGGCTAGTAGCCCAGCCTATGCGAAGTCTCTGCGTCGATGGAATTCAAACCAAATTTTTCCAAACCTTTAGTCAATGAATGGGTGCCATGTGGAATCTCATGATTGGTCCACATGGCACCGTACCATACGCCAATAGTACTTCCATGTGTCAGTGCATGATTCGTCCACTTGTTTACCTGTATGTCTTCCCAGTCAACAACCAACTGTACCTGCCACATCATCCCCTTTCCATGTGTTGTACATACCTGCCATGTCAGTCGTACAAACATGCCACATGTCACCCTTGTAGTGGTGCCACGTGTCATTCTGTATGCCCAGTCATCACATTTTCCACGTTAGCACACTGTATCTGCCAATGTACCTTTCCACATCAGCTGTACGACTATACGACTTTTACGGTCAGCTACCACGTGGGACTGTACAGACTATACATTCATCAAATATTTGCCTATTTGGAAAAACGAACAGATCGTGATATCTGGAGCATACGATGTCCGTTTGAGCCTGTTCAGGTTGTGTAGGCTTTGTAACATCGAGGCCTACTCAAACGACCGTTTTGAAGATATTGTGAGCACTTTGATTTTTAGGCCTTTTTGAGCCCCAATTTGGTCCTGAGATCCAATTTTGGATAAAAAATTGTAATTAAATTTTTATTGAACTATTAGATGGAAATTTCAACATTAATGATTTACAAGTTGTATGCCAATAATTGCTAACCATATGACTTTAACCAATTATTTTTGTATGCAATGTTCCTTCGACTCATGAGGCACTTGTAAGAAATAGAAGACATTTAATTCATTCAAGTATGCATCCTGAATCAACAAGGAAAGATCATCCACCAAATAACGACCAAGAAGGAATGAACGTGTCACTTTAGAGTTTTTTTTTTTTTTTTTTTTAAATAATAAATCTCATAGAAAGTGATTGTATATAGTATGAGAAACTATGTGGATGACAACATATTTTACAGATCAATTTTATTAATATACTATTTTTTAATATGATTTTTTTCTACTTTTTATGTGTTGATATTATATGTTTTATCATATTATGTTAGTTTCAATTATGTTCCAGTAGATAGATTGGGTATGGGGAGTTGAGAGTGACGTGGTGGGGGGTGGAGGGAGAGTTAAAATGAGCTTCCAGCTTCATGTGGTTGGCCCTGTTTAGTAGAGAATAAGTTATTCTCGAAACCAAGAGAAGTTCATTTAGGTATTTCCCTTTACTCTTTTTAGAATCTCTTAGATGTTTTTATGTGTCTTCATTTACATAAATATTAGTCCATCATTTAAACTTATTAATATTCTATCATGATTTCTTGCAAGTATTCACAATGAAAAGGCAATTGTTTGGTCAACTTCATTTTGAATTTGTTAGAACTATAGTTATTGGCCAATCATATTCTATCTTTCAAGAAAAATTGAGAGATTTATGTTGATTTATGCTCCACACATAGTGGTTGTCGTCTTCATTTATAGATTAGAATGTCAAAAAGTGAACCCATCAACACTTCACAAACAATGGTATGTTCATGCTATTTTATTGTAATTAGTATTCGTTGATGTATTTTTCTTGTTGGCACTACCATCAACAATCATTATAGTCTAACTTATGAACAATCAAAACATTCTCTATTGGAGTGATGAACATCTCTAATTTCATTGTTTTTAAAAATGAGTGTAGCTTTCCCTTCACCTTGAATCTAAAGACTCAACACAATTATCCTAGGTGATATTCTATAGCTAGCTCTTTGAATGTCTCTAATTAAGTATGTTAGTGAAGGGAAATCTCTTGTATGCAACTTTGAATGGTTCAAACAATTCACTGGAACTCATCTTAAGTAGACTAGGTTGTTTTCTTTACCCGATATTTTCATAATATCTATTAATATTTGAATATTCTTGAAACAAACTAATTCAAATTATGTCAGATTCGGGTTCTCCACCTTTTTTTAGATCAATTGACTGTCTTTGTCCAAATAGGCCATGATTATGTGGATATTTAAGAATCTATAGGGTTTATAAGATTCAAAGGAATTTAAAGGAAATGCCAAGCCTGGAATGGAGCTCCTTTACTATGTTGTTTTTGTAGTGATGATCATTATATGATTTTTTGAGTTCAATAAGAGAAACAAGAATTGGAATCTGATTTATTTAGCATTCAATTCAGTCAAGAGCAATGATATCCATAGAAATTGAACCTCAATGCTTGGCTTAACATACCACCATATTCACCACCGAACCATGACCCCATCAAGGAGATCAGGTTAGTCTTTAAATTGTTTTAGAATAATCAAGGTCCCACACATTATTTTAGAAAACATATGATTTGTATTTTGTTTATCCTTTGACAAACAACATATGCTAAAACATTGATGAATTATTTTATGATGTATTAGATTTGCACGACATGTAAGTCCATATTCAAAGAGTTTTTATAAATCATTTAGGTTTGTTTCTAAACTTCTTTCTTACATATATTTTTCTACGCTTAAATTGTACTAGAACGTCATTGGAATTTCTTGTAAATATTCCTTCATGCCAAACAATGAAAATTTATAATGTATTCCTTGAATATTTAAGGCATTGTTTCATTAGTTTGTGAGACCATAGGATTATATATTATGCCTTGGCCATTAGGTGCATATATGTGCGTACTCCACAAGGTCTATACTTGGCACTGTTATTTTTAAGATTGATGTTGGTAATGCATGATACAAGTTGGTTTGATGGAATAACACATCCTAAAACTAAATGACATTCTATGAAGCTATAACAAGGAAACCATGTGTTGTATACCAAAAATATGGTATTAATTTATAGAGGTTTCCCAAGATTATTAAATTTTATGTAATTTTGAACAAGTTTTCACAAACTTGTTATTTTGCAATTTTCATAATTCAACTAGTTGTGTTATTTTGTTTAAGATAATGAAAATGTCAAAATATGGCATATGTGAAGAAACCAGTAGGAAAAAAATATAGATTTACTACATGTGCTCATTTTACATTATCCAATTGTGAATGAATTCTATTAAGCAATCAACATCTAAAACTAGTAATATACTATATAATATATATAGGTGTTGTGCATTAAATCTATCCTATGGCTAGGGTGGACCATTAATAGAGCAGGATTCAAAGAAAAATACAATTCTTTCTCTAAAATAGCTTACAATGATTTCTCTATAGCTACCATTTAGTTATGAGGAAACTTACCTAGTTCTGATGGTCATTTGGAGATGAATATTGAAAATTGGCCTTGCTCCAATCGTCTTCACTCCTATCAAAGTACATAGACCTGCACACAGAGAGTCGAACACCTTCCTCAAACTTGTTGGAAGAAATACAAATAAACATGCAATATCTACTCTAACTAACTCTATTAGGTAAGTTAGAACCACATCCAAATACTAAAAGCAGATCAAATTATAAGAATTGACACATAATTTGGGGGAGAGAAAGAAGAGCGATCTTGATTTTATTAGAGTAAACATTGATATAAAATGTATATCTGACCTCTCTATTGACATTGTTCATCACCTTTTTTGGATTCCTACATCCCTATGGCCACTCAAGATTGCTTCAAACTCTAAGTCTCTTCTTCATGTGAGTATGAGGAACACCAAGAGGTTTTATTCCTCACAACAAGAATGGGGGAGAAACCTCAGGAAACAGGGTTTTCTTGGGATATGATGGTCATAAACGCCATAAGAATATGACTGAATTTGACTTCTTTGGGCATGAGGATAACTCTATCATATCTTTGACATCTCTCTCTCTCTCTCTCTCTCTCTCTCTCTCTCTCTCTCTCTCTCTCTCTCTCTCTACTAGCCTTTCCATCAATTAGGCCTTTTTTTATACCGTTTCATGATGGTTGAGACCATTTCAACAGGTCTTAGGGAGTTATCAAGGTAGTTTTCTCATAAACCTAACTCATGAGTGCATTTTTTTAAGCCATTTCTGAAGGCACACACACCTTTTCTGAAGGAAAAGGGCATGTGCATGCTCCTTTTGCGAGCATAAAGTGCATGTGGATGCGTAAAGAGGATTTATGGACAAATTTCAAAGTGGGCCCAAGTTGAAAGGGATCAATATGAATGGGACAAATTCCAAATAGAGGCATGTAAGCCATGAGAGTGGAAAAATATGCTATAATAGATGCCGCCTAATGAATGAGGTCAAAATGGGAGTTCATGACCAAAATTCATTATAATACCATGAAGGAAGTTGCTAAGTGGGGCTAGGTGGACTAGTTCACCGAACTTTGGATTAGAAAAGTACTTGCAATAAGAACCAACACATCATATGACTCTCTTCCCAAGGTGGACATACCCATGCTTAAATGTGGACAAGCACAACCACCAAATCAAGTACACTATGGATCCATGAAGTATATATTAAAAGTAGAGATCATGGCCACAAAAAGATACATGGTGGATCTATGTCTCAGTATACATTAGGAGAATAATTGGAACATATGAGATGAACAAGCTAATCCTACAAAAAGTACCAATGTATAGTGGGTGAGTGGTATTGTCTTGCACAAATTAGGAAACAACATAAAGGGGAGATGTTATTATGGCCCAAGGTATTCAATCCAAACCTGTCGAATGTATGATTATGGATGTTGGCTTAAGTCTCTCATTCACTTCTTGGGTTGACCCAGGTTAATATCTCAACAAATTTCCATGAAAACCCTCTAAAACTATCGACCCTCCTGGTAAACCAGAAGGCAATGTTGCACACAGAGTGCACCGCGTAGTCTCACATGAGATAGATTTATGGATGAATGAAATACTCAGGTGTTTGCATCCTAGGAATGAGTGGGGATCTATGGGGTGGTTATTCCTTCTTGATGCATTAATATTACTAATGAATTAAGTATTTCTAAGATTATTTCATCCTTTGCCTTATGCATGCATTCTAATAGATCTAGTTAATCTTTCATTCATAAGCTAACCATTAATAGAAATTAAGAATTCAATAAACATCACGCAGAACATAGGTTTTACCGTGGTTCACCCCCTCATGGGATACGTAAAAAAAGATTTGGCTTCTTTGCTCTTTTATTTAGTCTTATACAAAATCTGGCATTGCGCGCATTACATCTTCAATCATACAATCATGATGAGGTTAAGGAACCTCTCTAAGGTGGACTAGATTACACCAGGCTCCTCAACCTGTGACCTAACCCTCAAAATATAGCTTCCTTGACTCTTATAACACCTTATTACAATCATAATAATTGTTATCAACTCAACAACAACAACCTTAACATTAACCAACCCTTTTCAAACTCCCAACATATACCTCCAAGGTTCTTATTTATACTATTTTACATGCTTATAACTATTACATTCTTTATTAAAAACCCTAACCCTATCATGGTTAGGATTGTTTTCCTATGCGCCATGTTGATTTTCCTCTTGCATGCTTCTTTTCTTTCTTTTTCTGCATGTTTCTTTCTTTCCATCTATTGCACGTGCTCCAAAATTAGGTCTTTCCCAAAATAAAACTTTTCTCCAAAAATAGGCCTGCACCCAAAATAACCTTCCTTCTCAAAATAGGATTGTTCCCAACAAGTCCCCAACACTGACATGTGGCTTGTCCCGAGCCACTCAGGTGGTGCAAGCTTCCTGAACTACTCTGTCCAAAATGTGGAACTTTTCTGCTAGTTCCTTTCATTTTTCTCTCATCTACGCAGCTTTTCCTATTAGAGCCTCTATTGTCTGCGCTGATATCTCCTCTTGCATTAATGTTGTGCTCTTTATTTTTTCTTGTGCCCTACTTGTCTTGTCATCCTCCAACTACACAATCATTTGTGCTTCTTGTTCTTGGAGGGGTTCCAATTCAACTTGTCTTTCTTGCTTCTCTGTGTGCACTGTTTTCAACTATGTCTGCAAAGTATTCATTTCTTGAGTGCCCTTCAAGCGCTCCGTGATGCTCATTGTTTTTTGCTGCTGCTTTAGCTCTTGTATGACAACATTGATTCTCTCCTATTCTAGGTCCCACTATTGGACCTTTTCATTTTCTTCTAGGATAGTCCATATCTACAATGTTCTGTCGAACAACTCTTCTACTTCCCTTTCTTCTTTCTCCATCTCAACGATATGGAGTGGATATTGTTGTTCTCTCTGTTCTTGGACCTCGGGAGGAGTCATAGGATTGAACCTTTCTTCAATCTCCTCAATTTCCTACTTATATATGTCAATTGTTTGTGAGATCATGTTGATCTTCTCCTCTACACTCCTCTCAGGTGCTTGTGCAATGTCTTGCATGCGATCATAAACCATTGTTAATCCCTATTATAATTTGTCTATGCATTATTTCTCCTCCTCTTTCTTCGAGTTTAGTTGGTCGCATGTGATTTGTAACATTTCAACGACTCCTCTACCCACCTCCAAGTTTTTTGCATCTGCATGGGCCTTGGATTACACTTCTTACATTATGCTAGCCTGGAGCCTGTATAGTGCCTTGGTGGGCATTTGTGCCATGATAACTTCCAATTGTTATAATTCCCCCAGGGGTTCTTGCACAGTCTCTTGATCCAATCTGATCATTTGGCGCATGTTTTTAAATGTCTCCTTGCCTTGGACTACCAACTACATCGTCTCCTCTCCTTAACAATTTCAGTTTGACCATTAGTCTGGGGATGATAAGTTGTGCTGAGATGCAATTGGGTGCCTCGTACCTTGAACAATTCTTGCCAAAAATTTCTGGTGAAAGTGGAGTCTCGATCAGAAGAAATAGAATGAGGTATGCCATGAAGCTTTAAGACTTGATCCATGAAAAGTTGATCCATAGTGGAGACTATAAATGGGTGTTGAAGAGCACAAAAATGAGAATTCTTGGAAAGACGATCAAATATGACCATGATGACTGATTTATTGCTCGATTTAGGTAAGCCCACAATAAACTCCATAGTGATATCCCTCCAAATAGCAGGTGGAATCAAAAGCAGTTGGAGTGTACCAGGATATTTGACTGTTTCTCCCTTGTTGTGTTGAAAAACATCGCATTTTTCCATAAACATGTGAACGTCATGTTTCATACTATCCAAAAAAAAAGAATGTTTAACCCGATCATAGGTTTTGGAAAACCTTGAGTACCTAGCGATGGGTGGAGCATGAAGCTCAAAAAGTACCGTGTATTTAAGTTTTGACTATTTACTTAAATACAAATGGCCTTTGTATCAAGGTTCATCATTGGGCCAAGAGTACCCTGGGGAAACTGGAGAATTGGCCTATAATTGTTGTATCAGATGCAAAATTTTGGGATCGTGTATCCATTACTAGTGAATAGCTTGGAGCCAATATGGTACAATGAAGGAGAGGGAAAAAAGGGACCCTTCATCTTCATATTTTCTGGAAAGTGCATCAACAACCACATTGTCTTTTCCTTTCTTGTAAATGATCTCATAATCATATCCAAATAGCTTAGTCACCCATTTTTGTTGCTCTAGGGAGGAAAGGTGTTGTTCTAGAAAATACTTGAGGCTTTGATGATCTATCTTAATTTGGAAGTGTTGCCCCAATATATAAGGGCGCCAAATATCCACTGCATGCAAAATAGCCAAAAATTCCTTTTCATAGATTGATTTGCCCAAATTTCTCTCTGAAATTTATTTGTTGGTAAAGGCCAAAGACCGACCCTCTTTCATAAGGACTTCTCCAATTCCTCTCCTAGAAGCATCACATTCTAGGACAAAGGTCTTTGTGAAATCAAGAAGGGCTAGGACTGGAGTGGTGCACATGGCTACCTTCAAGGTTTGAAAGGCCTCAACAACTGTAGGATTCCAAGTGAAAGAATTATTTTTAAGGAGAGCAGTGAGAGGTGTCAGAAACTTTCCATAATTCTTAACAAACTTGTGATAATAACATGTTAAGCCCAAAAATCCATGCAAAATTTTGAGAGTCCTTGTGCAAGGCCAATCCTTCATAGCTTCAATCTTTTTAGGATCCACCCTAACACCGGCCTTTCCAACAAGATGACCCAAGTAATAAACTTTTGAGGCACCAAAAGAACATTTACATTGTTTGAGGAAAAGTTGGTGTTGAGAGAGTAGATGGAGAAATCGATCCACATGAGCAAGATGGGATGTCCAGGTTTTACTATAGATGAGGATATCATCAAAGAAAACTAAGACAAAATGAGAAAGAAAAGGAAGGAATACATTATTCATGAGGCTTTGGAAAGTGGAGGGAGCATTACATAAGCCAAAGGGCATGACCAAAAACTCATAGTGGACCTCATGAGTTTGAAATGTAGTCTTAGGAATGTCTTCCTCATTCACACATATCTGGTGGTAGCCAGAGCGTAGATCAAGTTTAGTTAAGAATTGGGCACCACTCAATTCATCCAAGAGGTCATCAATGATAGGGATGGGAAATTTGTCTTTAATGGTCAGTTTGTTGAGGGAACAAAAGTCAAGACACATGCACCAAGAACCTTCTTTCTTAAGGACCATGACCACGGGAGAAGAGTAGGGGCTCGTACTAGGATGGATAACACATGAGTTGAGCAATTATTGAACAATTTCCTCAATTTCATTTTTTTGGGAAAAGGGATGACGATAGGGATGAATATTGGGAGGAAGGTTGTTGGGGACAAGGGGAATGGAATGATCATGAAGACCATGTAAAGGAGGGAGTCCCCGAGGAGTGGAAAAAACAACTTGGTGTTTAGAGAGGATGGATTGGAAGTCCTGTGACAGAAAGGGTATCTTAGTGGCTTGAATGGCATGGAGTTGTGAAATAATGCTAGAATTACCTTTTTTGAGCAGATTTTCCATGCGATGGGAACTGATGATCTCCGGGGAACCCACGGTGATGCCTTGGAACGTATATTTTTTTCCCTCTTGGTGTAATTGCGTGGTTAATTCCTTAAAATCCATGAGAATGGGACCTAAAGTACTTATCCATTCTGCACCCAACATAATGTCACAACCACCCATGTCGATAGAAAACATACGAGATTTCATGTGGTACTGACCAATTTGGAGACACACATTTTCACAATGCCCTCCACATTTCATGGACCCGCCATTGGAAATCATGATTTGAAAATTATTGACGACACAGATATAGAAATTAGTTTCTTGGGAAATGTGGCGATGAATAAAATTATGGGTGCTTCCACTATCAACAAGAATGATGACCTTCCGATGCTTAATGTAACCAATCAACTTGAGGGTTTGGGGATAAAAAAATCCAGTGAGAGCATTCTAGGAAATGATCGGTTCAACTTCGGGAGGGTTGGATGGAGGGGTCATGTAAGTGAGTTCAGGTGACACGACCACAAGGGGATCCTCAACATTGTCTTCTGAAACATCCTCCGAGATGGCCATAAAAAGCTCTTTTTCCTTACCCTTGTGCCCAGGAAAATATTTTTCATCATAATTATAACAAATGCCTTTGATTTGGCATTCAACCATTTCTTCCTTGGTCAATTTATGGATCTTTAGTGGAGTAGAAGGAGGAGTGGGAGTGACTAGTTTAGTGCAAGGAATAAATGAGGGTTTTTCGGGTTTGAGAAGAGACAACCTGTTGTTCTTCCTTAGCTCTTTTAGTAGCTTCCACCCAACTTTGAGTCTGATCCATGAGGAAATGGGCACGAATCTCATCATTGAGTCCATTGATAAAACATTCTTGGAAAAAAAAATCATACATGCCCTCTGTACAGAAAGACGATCGCTCAAAAGTGGCTATAAAGTATTCTAGTATGCCAGATTGTTTCAACTTTTTCAAACACCGTAAATGGTTGGTGTTAGTTTCAAAGCATTCATAAAGCTCTACCACAAATTGTGTCCAAACCACATACCCTTGGTGAGCATTTTTTCTCCATTGCCAACGTTCTTGATCTAGATGGAGAACAACATATCGAAGTTTGGCCAACTCATCTGTAATTCCATACAAAGAGAAATAATGTTCCATTTGAGTTACCTAGCTAGTGGGATCCAAGCCATCAAATTTCGTCACATCCACTTGTGAAATGCGTAGGTCACACTGAAAGTGATGGGGCTGAAAATTATGGGAATGAGAGGAAGTTCAACCTTCGGGTTACAAAGGTGGGTCAAAGGAACATAGATCTGCAGGGATATGTAGCTTGGCGCAGATCATCGTAGTGAAGGAGGAAAGCTGGGTATTGAAGGATTCAAGATGGGTAGCGAGGTCCTATTTGATGTCCTCCATTTTGGCATCGATGGAGGAATGCACTTTTTTATTGATGGTGGAAACATTGGCACTGAACTGTCTCACTTCTTGTCGGGTGTCGGTGAAATTATAGTACAAGGAATTGAAGCGAGCTTCCAAGTCTTGGCTACGGGCGTGGGTCATGATGAAGAGGGGAAATGACAAGGGACAGGTGGTACCACACAAAAATTGGGTTATGGGTGAAGCGTATCACAATGATCAGGGTTACGAGGGGAATCCAATGGGGTAAGACCCAAGTAAGGGTGTTGGAAGGGGGTTGGTCCACGAGGGGAAAATATTTGCTGAAAAATGATAGGTATGATTGCAATAAGGGTGAAGAGAGGAATCCAATGGGATAGGTCTCAAGTAATGGTGCCAACAGGATCCAGATTTTTTTTTTACTCCTGCGAAGTTATACTCCAATCTGAATAATACTACAGTGATTAAATGCCCAAATTATTAATAGGAAGAAATGTGTAGTAATTTCACACCCCGAATGTAGGAGACACAGTTGTGTGGCAATGGATCTTATCGATTCTATTTTTGTTTCTGTCCCAAGGGTTAGGGTATTCAAGGGTTCTATAGACAAGGGTTTTCCCTGTTCTATAGCTCTCTGATATACATGTGGGGTCCAACAGTAGTACTACCCAGTCAGGGCACCAACTAAGGAGGCTAGACTATGCCCTTAGTTGTACTACCCAACTACCCAGGTACTAGAGAGTATCTTCCTGAGTGTTTTTCTCGGTGGCACTAGAGAATCCAGGCGATCAATTGGTTTATCTATGGAGGGATTCAGGAGATCTAAGTCGATTTGTATACACATGTTGTATGATGTGCTACCAATCAAAGGGGTACCAACAAGGGTTACAAGGGTGGCCAACATATGTGTGCTTAAGTACCACTTGCATTTCCTGCATGTATGAATCCTCGACTGCGGGTTTATGCATGTAACGACAGATCTCTGTAGCTTTAAGACGTCGAAATATGTCTCTACCTGAAAAAAAAATTAACCCACAATTTTCTACCAAGGAAGGTGCTTTGATACCACTTGTAGTGTTCCAGATATAAAGTGGTATGCAGAATAGAAATAATTAGCTAGAAATGACAAAGAAACAATGATATAACAATAACAATACAACAATAATACTAGAATAACATCAAAAAGATCAGTTTGATTACTGAGAGTAATGTTCACTTGCCTCTTCAAGGGGGAAACCTCCAGCAGAGCAGAGCTCTATTACAATAATATCTAAGAAAAAACTTCTGATACACTATACTTCTATTTATACTAAATATGTCTATCCAAAAGAACAATCTAGAGGAAGATCCTTCTAGAAGCGGAAGATTTTATTAGGTCTTCTTACATTTGACTTATTCTTTCTTATTGCTAGGCCTTATTAATATTGGCCTTTATTACATGGAAATATATTATTATACCTATGTGAGGGGTTAGGTCCCTAAAATAGTCAGGGGTGAGCTGGGAACTAAGAGGAGAGAGAAAAGGACAATGATGGTAAGATAAATAACGGTAGTATTCTAGGCCATGCTTGGGCTTGCTACGCTCCCGAGGCATGGATGCAAGGAGAATTACCGAGAGCTAGAGGGAGGGGAGCAAGTGAACCAAGAGGAAAGAAAACATGAGTGATGCCAAGGAAGGAGCATTACCATCGAAAAGGGACAATATAATATACAAGAAGTGAACCACAGGAAAAAGCGTGGAGGTATTACCTTTGCAAGCAAGAGAAATCACCATTAAACTTGAATTGAAAACAATCATCTCCATGGTAGGTGCATAGATGAAATTCACCACCATCTCGATCCAAGACATCAAGTTTCCCATGCGGTCCAAACTTGCACTGAAGGACATTGTGTTAATGTCACACATTGAAGAGAGGAGTATGAGGATGGAGGCAACAATCTACATTCATTAATAACATGTGTGACATATGGAACCCCACCTAGGGATCCATCATTTGAAGTATTAAGAAAGTTTTCATTCTCAATTAAAACTTAGGCATGTGTTAACATTAGATTATCAAATGCATTTGATAGTTTAAGTGACTTGCAAGACATAGTTTAAACGTTCTACATTTTTACTCCATTTTGGGCATTTTTTTCTGATGAGTTTCATCCAAAATCCGATTAGAAAATTTAAAACAATAGTTGGAATTGCACATTTCAGTGGATAAAATTGCATATAACGAGTGCCCTATGGTTTTTGAGGATGTTGAATCAATTTATGCATTCAAAACCAAGATTTTAACACTATAAAAATGTGATTTCGCCAACAATCACATTCATAAGATTTTTGTGGGGGAGAGTTGTTTTCAAGGATATTCAGAGAAACCACAGTATTATCATTCAATAGTCGACGTTTCAAATCCATATCAAGAATCATCTTTAGGACATTTAAATCCTAAGTAAAAAATAATAATATTAGCATAAATAAATACTAAATCCTAAAGATAGAGGGAGGAAACCCTAGGAGTCGGCTCTATGAAACCCTAAAATTAAATTAATGCAAAGTTTTTAATATTTAATTAAGTCTTGATATTATTGTTGATATTTATGTTTTTAGGGTTTTCGTATTTAATTAAATATTAATATTATTGTTGATAATTATGTTGCTATAATTAATGGTATAAGTGTTATAAATATTATTAAGAGTACTGAGGTTAATAATAGTGCTAAAGAATGCTCAAAGACAATGATGTATGTTCTGTATGCCAAATGAATAGGGCCTAAGAAATAATCTTAAGTTATGATTGTTGTAGCCACCCAATGTGAGACCCATTTTAAAATAATACCTCACATAACTCACACCTGTTTTGGGGTGCTACCCTTCATCAGTGGCCAACAATGTTTTTCATTTTGTATGCCAAATGCAAAGGGACTAATAAATCATCTTAAGTTACAATTGTTGTAGCTACCTAGTGTGGGACCCCTTTTTAAATAATACATCACATAACTCACGCCCATTTCGGGCCCCTACCCCTCATCAGTGGCCAGACAATGTTGTACGTTATGTATGCCAACTACAAAGGGTCCAAGAAATCATCTTAATTTACAGTTGTTGTAACCACCTAGTGTGAGACCCATTTTTAAATAACACATCATATAACTCATGCTTGTTTTGGGGTGCTACCTCTCATTAGTGTCCAAAAAACGTTGTACATTATGTATGCCAACTGCAAAGGGCCTACAAAACCATCTTAAGTTATAGTTGTTGTAGCCACCCAATGTGAGACCCATTTTTAAATAACACATCACAGAAATCACACCTGTTTCGGGGAACTACCTCTCATCAATGGCTAGAAAATGTTGTATGTTATGTATGCCAACTGCAAAAAGCCTAAGAAAAACATCTTAAGTTACGACTGTTGTAGCCACCTAGTGTGAGACCCATTTTTAAATAATACATCACATAAATCACACATGTTTTGAGGCACTACCCCTGATTAGTGGCCATACAATGTTGCGCGTTATGTATTCCAACTACAAAGGGCCTAAAAAATCCTCATAAGTTATGACTGTTGTAGCCACCTAGTGAGAGACCTCTTTTTAAATAATACATCACAAAAATTATTCTTGTTTCGGGGTGCTACTAGTGGCTAGATAGTGTTGTCCATTCTGTATGCCAATTGCAAAGGGCCTAAGAAATCATCTTAAGTTATGGTTGTTGTATCCACCCAGTGAGAGACCCTTTTTTAAATAACACATCGCAGACCTCATGCCTGTTTTAGGGCGCTACCCCTCATCAATGGCCATACAATGTTGTACGTTTTGTATGCCAACTACAAAGGGCCTAATAAAAACATCTTAAGTTACGACTATTGTAGCCACCCAGTGCGAGACCCCTTTTTAAATAATACATCACATAACTCATGCATGTTTCAAGGCACTACCCCTCATCAGTGGACATACAGTGTTGTATGTTATGTATGCCAACTACAGAGGGCCTAAGAAATCATCTTAAGTTACATATATTTTATCCACCCAGTGCGAGACCCCTTTTTAAACAATACATTGTAGAACTCACGAATGTTTCAGGGTGCTACCCCTCATCAATGGCTAGATAGTGTTGTACATTTTGTATGCCAACTGTAAAGGGCCTAAGAAATTATCTTAAGTTATGGTTGTTGTATCCACCTAGTGCGAGACCCTTTTTTAAATAACACATCACAGAACTCACGCATGTTTCAGGGCGCTACCCCTCATCAGTGGCCATACAATGTTGTGCATTTTGTATGCCAAATACAAAGGGCCTAAGAAAAAAATATTAAGTTACGACTGTTGTAGCCACCCAATGCGATACCCCTTTTTAAATAATACATTGCATAACTCACGCATGTTTCGAGGCACTACCCCTCATCAGTGGACATACAATGTTGTAGGCTATGTATGCCAACTGCAGAGGGCATAAGAAATCATCTTAAGTTACAAATGTTTTATCCACCCAGTGCGAGACCCCTTTTTAAATAATACATTGCAGAACTCACGCATGTTTCAGGGTGCTACCCCTCATCAGTGGCTAGATAATGTTGTACATTTTGTATGCCAAATGAAAAGGGACTAAGAAATCATCTTAAGTTATGGTTGTTGTCTCCACCCAGTGTGAGACCCTTTTTTAAATAACACATCCTAGAACTCACACCTGTTTCAGGGCGCTACCCCTCATGAGTGGCCATACAGTGTTGTACATTTTGTATGCCAACTACAAAGGGCCTAAGAAAAAAATCTTAAGTTACGACTATTGTAGCCACCCAATGCGAGACCCCTTTTTAAATAATACATTGCATAACTCACACCTATTTCAAGGCACTACCCCTCATCAGTGGCCATACAATGTTGCACATTATGTATGCCAACTGCAGAGGGCCCAAGAAATCATCTTAAGTTACAAATGTTTTAGCCACCCAGTGAGAGAACCCTTTTTAAATAATACACTGCAAAACTCATACATGTTTCAGGGCCCTACCCCTCATCAGTGGACATATAGTGTTATACATTTTGTATGCCAACTGCAAAGGCCTAATAAATCATCTTAAGTTATGGTTGTTGTAGCCACCCAATGCAAGACCCCTTTTACATAATACATCGCATAAATCACACCTGTTTCAAGGGGATACCCCTCATCAATGGCCATAAAATGTTGTGCGTTATGTATGCCAACTGCAAAGGGCCTAAGAAAAAAATCTTAAGTTACGACTGTTGTAGGCACCTAGTGTGAGACCCTTTTTAAAATAATACATTGTAGAACTCATGCATGTTTCGAGAAACTACCCCTCATCAGTGGCCATACAGTGTCGTATGTTATGTATACCAAATTCAAAGGGCCTAAGAAATCATCTGAAGTTACTGTTGTTGTAGCCACCCAGTGTGAAACCCTGATCCAGATTATTTTCGGTACGAAATGAGAGCGGAGATATAATAGATAAATATTTAGAGATATTGCAAGAGAGACAATAATATAACATATATATAGAGGAAATAACAAGAGTCACAGATATACAGTAATACACGATTTCTATTAATGAAATAAATGTACAGAGATTGTAAAATACAGAGTGAAAGACTCGCTAGAATGGTGGCAGCTTATCTATGAGAAGAGATGTGATGGCTACTCGCATACGTGAGAAGATCGTTGCAATGAGGCTCTGAAGGAATTTTTAAAATAAGTAGGAATGTTAAAAACTCTAGACATCCAAAAACCTAACCCTAGGAGATGAAGCGCCAAAAGTCATGTGGGCCCCGTTTGGGTAAGTTAGTACATCAACTTCTCGAGGTCGTAACTTTTGGATACGATCTCTGTTTTAGGTGTATGATAGCTTGTTGGAAATATCTATCCGAGAAATACAACTTTTGGGTGAGAAACATCAATATACAATCTATTTTTTCCCTCGTTTTCTCAAAAAATATCATTTAGGACCTCAAAATGGTCCTAGAAGTTAAAAACTGCTAAAATTAGTAAATTACCAAAATTGCCCGAAACATGTTTTGGGCCAGTTGGAGAAGGTGGGTGGCCACTGATATCCACCTATATCAATCCTCCCTCCTTAGGAAGTGATGGTATCCATTGCATTGAGTTCCTGGGGGAGAGGGGAAAGCGATTGCTGAATCTGAATCTTGGTGAGCTGCTTGCCTTGTTCGAACTGGCACGTTGCTTGGTTTGTTGAAGGTAATTACAAACCTATGGCTGGAAGGGTTGGAACTTTTTAACCAGTTTGGCTACATGAGATGACTGTCTGTAGAAGGGGTCTTTGTGCTTTGTTGCAACCTTGTCGACCTGCTTCTGGTGGATAGAAGGTGCTTGGACCGAGGCTGTAGTGGTTGCAGTATCCTTTTGTTCCCCTTTTGAACATATTGTGGAGAAGATGAATTTTGTAGTATGAGATACTACCTTGCGATATTGTTTAGGTGGGACAATAATTGGAACTACCTCTGGTATTCGGTAGAGATGAACCCCCAAAGTAACAGTGACACTACGGGGTCGAGACTCATAAATAGCGTGGTGCTTCCACATATATGGCTGGCCCAAGAGAACATCACAGACATATAGTGGGGAAACATCACATAATACCTCATCCTTGAAGGGTTGGATGTCGTATGACAATCGAAACTGTTGGCTGACACGAAGATCTCATCCTTGGCGAAGCCACCCGATGCTGTATGGTTGTGAGTGTGGTGTTGTTGACAATCCCAACTGTTTGACGACCTCTGTTGAGATGAGGTTCTTCTGGCTTCCGCTATCAACAATAAAATACAGTGGGGTCCCCTTCACCCACATCTGTGAATGAAAAATGCACTCCCCCTCTTTTGAATCTGTTGGTTCTTCTGGTTGAATTGTTGTGGTCGCGACAATAGCAGTGGGGTCTGCATCGATGATCTATCTTTTACCAGTATTTTCAGAATCAGATTTTAAATTAGGGTTTGGCTCCTTGTCTTTGATCTTAGCCACCAATGACTGTTTTGAGCGACATTCATCAGTGTTGTTCTAGGGACTTTTGTGGAAATCACACCATTTTCTGGTGTCCTTCTTTGTCTTCCCATGACACTTCTTTTCATGTGGCTTGGACTAGTTTTTGGGAGACTGTTTGTTAGGGATGTCTTTGTCATACTTTGGTTGTTGTGGATTTGTAGAACTGAACTATCATTTATTCTGGTGCTTAAATTTCTTCTCAATTTTAACAGCATATCGATAGGCAACACCGAGTGATGAGATGTCCAAAAACTCCATTTCAGTTTGCATGTATCTATGTAGAGCCCCATGGTATTTCAGAACCAAATGTCGTTCGGAGTCTTTGATACCTAGCTTGGTGCGCAAGGTATGGAAGGTATTGGTGAAATCCAGAACTTCTTGGTCCCTCTCTTGTCGCAGTGTGGTCCATCTCATGTACTGGTCCTCATAGTTGCCAATAGGGTAATATTGTTCCTTTACCGCATCCACAAAAAAATCCCAAGTGGGATCAACCCCATATATTCCAGACTCCTCTGTGGAAATCTGCTCCCAGTAAGTTTCCCACCAATGTTTGACATGGGGGAGAGCCTTAAGGAGTGCGAAGGTGATATTTTCCTTGTCGGAAAAATTATGAACAAAGAAATAACCTTCTAGCAGATTTAACCATTTATCTAGGGCATCTACATCTATTTGACCTTCAAATACAGGAATGTCATTAAAATGTACCTTGAAAGGTGACGTGCCTCCAAAGTGGCCGCTTGATGAATATGCGCCTGATGCTATCAGGAGACGTTGAAGGATGTGGGAAAAATTCTCCATCAATTCGTCCCTCTGTTGCGTGAGAGCTTTCTCAAGCAACAAACTGATAGGATCGTCTGCTCCGTCGTTTTTATTTTCTTCCAACATTGAGGGTTTCTTGGGTGTGCGAGAGCGATTATCCTCAAGAGAGACAAGCTCGAGACCCAACTTGCTATATTCAAACCTCGTTGGGGACATGCATTGAAAATGATCAAGAGCAACCTGCTCTGATACCACTGATACAGATTGTTTTCGATATGAAATGAGAGCGGAGATATAACAGATAAATATTTAGAGATATTGCAAGAGAGACAACAATATAACATAGATATAGCGGAAATAACAAGAGTCACATATATACAGTAATACATGATTTCTATTAATGAAATAAATGTACAGAAACTGTAAAAACAGAGTGAAAGACTCGCTAGAATGGTGGCAGGTTATCTATGAGAAGAGATGTGATGGCTACTCGCATCCATGAGAAGATCCTTACAATGAGGTTATGAAGGCATTTTTACAATAAGTAGGAATTTCAAAAACCCTAGACATCCAAAAACCTAACCTTAGGAGATGAAGCACCAAAAGTCATGTGGGCCCTGTTTGGGTAAGTTAGTACATCAACTTCCTGAGGTCGTAACTTTTGCATATGATCTTTATTTTAGGTGTATGATAGCTCGTTGGAAAGATCTATCCGAGAAACACAACTTTTGGGTGATAAAAATGGATCTATGATCCATGTTGCTCCCCGTTTTCTCAAAAAAACATCATTTAGGGCCTCAAAATGGTCCCAGAAGTTAAAAACTGCTAAAAATAGTAAATTACCAAAATTGCCCAAAACATGTTTTGGGCCAGTTGGAGAAGGTGGGTGGCCACCGGTATCCACCTGGATCAAACCCTTTTTTAAATAATACATCGCATAACTCACACCTGTTTTGGGGCGCTACCCCTGATCAATGGCTAGATAGTGTTGTACATTTTGTATGCCAACTACAAAGGGACAAAGAAATCATATTAAGTTATGTTTTTTGTAGACACCCAGTGTGAGACCCCTTTTAAAATAATACATCGCATAACTCATGCCTATTTCAGGGCACTACCCCTCACTAGTGGCTAGACAATGTTGTACGTTTTGTATGCCAACTGCAAAGGGCCTAAGAAAAACATCTTAAGTTACAATTGTTGTAGCCACCGAGTGTGAGACCCCTTTTTAAATAATACATCACATAACTCACACTTGTTTCGAGGCACTACCACTCATCAATGGCCATACAATGTTGTATGTTATGTATGTCAATTGCAAAGGGCCTAATAAATCATCTTAAGTTATGGTTATTTTAGCCACCCAATGCGAGACCCCTTTTTAAGTAATACATCATAGAACTCACGCCTGTTTTGGGCTGCTATCCCTAATTAGTGGCTAGATAGTGTTGTACATTTTGTATGAAAAATGCAAAGGGCCTAAGAAATCATCTTAAGTTACGATTTTTGTATCCACGAGTGCGAGACCCCTTTTTAAATAATACATCACATAATTCACGCCTGTTTCAGGGCGCTATCCCTCATCAGTGGTCAAAAAATGTTGTAAGTTCTATATGCCAACTGTAAAGGGCCTAATAAATCATCTTAATTTATAGTTGATGTATCCACCCAATGTGAGACCCCTTTTTAAATAATGCATCACATAAATCATGCATGTTTCAGGGTGTTACCCCTCATTAGTGGCCAAACAATGTTGTACATTCTTTATCCCAACTACAAAGATCCTAAGAAATCATCTTAAGTTACGATTGTTGTAGACACCTAGTGCGAGAGCCATTTTTAAATAATACATCTTAGAGATCACACATGTTTCGGGGCATTACCCCTCATCAGTGGCTAGACAATGTTATACGTTATGTAAGCTAACTGCAAAGGGCCTAATAAATCATCTTAAGTTAGGATGTTGTAGCCACCCAATGCGATACCCCTTTTTAAATAATACATCACAAAACTCATGCCTGTTTCAGGGCGCTACCCCTCATCAGTGTCCAGACAAAGTTGTACATTTTGTATGCCAACTGTAAAGGGCCTAATATGTCATCTTAAGTTATGACTGTTGTATCCATCCAGTGTGATACCCCTTTTAAAATAATACATGACATAACTCACGCCTATTTCGGGGTGTTGCCCCTCATCAATAGAAATATAGAGTTGTACGTTCTGTATGCCAACTGGAAATGGGATAAGAAACAATATTAAGCTACGGATGTTATAGCCACCTAGTGCGAGACCCTTTTTAAATATTACATTGCAGAAATCATGACTGTTTTGGGGTGTTACTCCTCATTAGTGGCTATAAAGTGTTGTACATTCTATATGCTAATTTCAAAGGGCTTAAGAAATCATCTTAAGTTACATATATTGTAGCCACCTAGTGCGAGACCCATTTTTAAATAATACATTGCAAAACTTACGCCTATTTTGGGGAACTACCCCTCATCAATGGCCAAAAAGTGTTGTGCGTTATGTATGCCAACTACAAAGGGCCTAAGAAATCATCTTAAGTTATGGTTGTTGTATCCACCCAGTGAAAGACCTCTTTTTAAATAATACATCACATAACTCATGCTTGTTTCAGGGCGCTACCCCTCATTAGTGGCGAGAAAGTGTTGTATGTTTTGTATGCCAATTGAAAAGGGCTTAAAAAATCATCTTAAGTTACGACTGTTGTAGCTACCTAGTGCGAGACCCATTTTTAAATAATACATCGCAAAACTCACACATGTTTTGGGGTGCTATCCCTCATTAGTGGCCAGACAATGTTGTATGTTATGTGTCTCACTGCAAAGGGCCTAAGAAAAAGATTCTAATTTACGGCTATTATAGCTACCTAGTGTAGGTACCCTTTCGGGTCCCCTTTTTGAAAATTACATCATAGAACTCATGCCTATTTTGGGGCACTATCCCTCATCAGTGTCTAGATAGTGATCTATGTTTTGTGTGTCACTACAAAGGGACTAAGAAAAACATCTTAAGTTACAACTGTTGTAGACACCTAGTGCAGGTAACCTTTTGGGTCCCTTTTTTTTTAAATACATTGAAAAACTCACACATGTTTTAGGGTGCTACCCCTCATTAGTGGCCAGACAGTGTTGTACATTATGTTTGTCACTACAAAGGACATAAGAAAAACATCTTAAGTTACAAATGTTGTAGCCACCTAGTGTAGATACCCTTTCGGGTCCCCTTTTTGAAAAATACATCACAAAACTCATGCATGTTTCAGGACACTACCCCTCATTAGTGGCTAGAAAATTCTCTACGTTCTGTGTGTCACTGCAAAGGGCCAAAGAAAAACATATTAAGTTACTGTTTTTATAGCCACCTAGTGCAGGTACCCTTTCGGGTCCTTTTTCTGAAAATTATATCACATAACTCACGCCTATTTCGGGGCGCTACCCCTCATCAGTGGAAATATAGTGCTCTATGTTCTGTGTGTCACTGCAAAGGGCCTAAGAAAAACATATTAATTTATGATTGTTTTAGCCACCCAGTGCAGGTATCCTTTCGAGTCCCTTTTTTGAAAAATACATCGGATAACTCACGCATGTTTTTGGGCACTACCCCTCATCAGTGGCCAGATAGTGTTGTACATTCTATTTGTCAGTGCAAAGGATGTAAGAAAAAAATATCAAGTTACGATTGTTATAGCCACCCAGTGAAGGTACCCTTTCGGGTCCCCTTTTTGAAAAATGCATCGCAGAACCCATGCCTGTTTTGGGGAACTACCCCTCATCAGTGGCCATATAGTGCTCTACATTCTATGTTTCACTACAAATGACCTAAGAAAAACATCTTAAGTTACGGTTGTTGTAGCCACCCAGTGTAAGTACTCTTTCGACTCCCCTTTTTATAAAAACACATCACAAATCTCACGCCTATTTCGGGGTGCTACCCCTGATCAACGTTGAGACAATGTTGTACGTTCTGTGTGTAAATGCAAATGGCCTAAGAAAAACATATTAAGTTACTTAGTATAGACATGATACCTCTGAATGTGTAGGTAAACAAGTTGAAATAAAATTTCTATTATACAAAGTTGTTTTTATATAATCACAACACGTCATCATTATGAGATGAGTATAGTTTGAACTAGACTCAAATTTTATTCATTTCCTTGTTTTTTTTGGTTAATTCTATTTTTGCAACCATGTTTTTCACTTTCCTTTCATGTATGCATTGGCTATTTAAAATTGTGACCAACCACGCTTGACACATGGTTGGGTTTCATCATCTTTAATTGTTTTACCTTGTCATACAAATGGCTATAATATTCTTCATTGTTGGCATAATGAATCTACCTTGTCATACAAATGGATGTAATATTCTTCATTGCTGACATGTTCTCAATACCTAACCTTTAATTAGCCAAATAGATAGATCGACGTTTCTTTTCACACTGTCTAGGAATGTTGAAGTAGGGCTTCTTTGGATGTTTAATCACAAGAGATAACAATGCTTCATCATTGAACCATGTCAACCAAGATTTGTTTTTTGGGAAAAACCCTTTTCACCACCTATACTATGATTTGATTGTTTTTTTAATCCTAAGAGGAGTTAGGTAACTATAAATGGAAGATTATGTCCATGGAATATATGAAATTTAAAAAGGACATAGAAAGAAGGTGAATAATAAAAATACAACCCTATATATATACACACTTTGTAATATGTTCGACACTCCCTTTCCCTGCTTCATGTGTATGATCTAATAAATTTATGTTTCAATAGTTCCCTTAGAAGACATCTTTATCCTCTCAAAATTGAAATTTGTTGGCCTTTCCAGCATTCATTCTAGCCCATTGACTTCCATTTAAGTACTAAATCATCAAAAAGGGTTGTATCCTGTGTTGATACTAGTAATGCTCTCACCATCTATATATAATGGTAAATGCTAACATGCACTTACATTTGTAAGCATAAGACATTTCAACCAACCTATAAAACTTACCTTGAGAAGAAATATCTTGGTAGATAGGATCTTCCTAACCCAGGTTATAGTTTTTTCTCCCAAGTATAGTTTCGTCATGGTCAAGATGGGAGATCTTGCAAAAAATATCACTATTGAATGTGCTTCGTCATCACATGATTTACTCCAATAATTATCTATCTCTGGTCTATTGGTAGGCATAACTAATTTCTTTAAAAGGAAGAAAACCTTCCTCACTTTGCTCAAGAAAAAAAAAAAAAATGGGATAACTTGAATGCATGGTACAGACAAATCATTCATGGGACAAACCTAACTATCTACTGGAACAAATAATTTATCAAAAATCATCTCTAATCAAATTCCTAAATATTGGGTGAGATAACATCATCAAACGAATAACTGGGAGCATTATACATATGAGCATTCAACTATTAGCTACAGGTTGGATCCTCGAGCCATGAACTACCTCAAACTACGAAATACTTAGCTACGGATAACACGAGTACAACTCAACTCCATCTTAGTTCAGGTGCAGAATTACTAGCGGGATCAACAATCCAATGTGTTTGTGGGTTTCACTATTGCTCGTGCCATGGTCTAAATAATTATGTGCCCACTACAGGTTGTGAGTTCTCTCTAGATCATGTCAACAACAAGATTTACAACCAATGTTAAGTTGTATATGAAAACATATTTTAGTATGGGTTTATTGCTTACAAAGCAACCCTTTGCATTCACCATTTTCAACCAAAATAAAAAGGTTTCAAGGTTTTGAACCTGGGTTGTGTTGCACCAAACAGTCAGGAATTCCATTGGCCTGGCTGACAACTACAAACCTCAATTGTAGACACATATAACTATTAACATATTTCAAAATAAAATACTTCATAGTTTTGTATTCCCATCAAGAGGAGGATTTTGGAATTCATGCATAATCTCTATAATGAATGGGATGGAGAGCCAATCTATCCATTTTATCAACTTTAGGTTACTCTTGTATAGAGTTCTCTAAATTATGGCTGAAATCATCCATGGACACCTTGTGGGCCTCCTTTGCTAGGAATGAGGGGCGTAATCTGATTACTAGAATACAAAATTGATTTTCATCAAGGGCCCTATCTCCCTCCAAGTCACCTTTCTCAATCATTTGCTAGAGCTCCTCATCCTTCATGTAATCCTTTCCCAGGAGGGCAACATTCCTCTTGAGACTATGGAAGGTGATTAAACCTCTCTCTAGATCTACGAGGATATGGAAGCCATTGTAGAGCTCCTCCAAAAACCCTTCCTTGCCCAATTTCTCCACCATCAAAGGAATATATTCCTCAAACTGAAAGTATACACTTGGTGTTCCCTCCATAGCCAAACCACATCCTAGATTCCCGAAAATTGATGAATAATACATAGTACATATCATGTGGAAGACAAGTGGAGGGTGAAGATTCATCAATTACTGACAAAAACATGTCAATTTTTTGTATTCCCTTGATAGACAATGAACTAAGGAGGGGAACCATCCTCTTCATGAAAAATTTTAGGGTGAAATTTCGCCCATGGGAGAAATTTATTCCCTTCAAATTTTGGTAGGGAGAATTTTATATATTAAAAAAAACCCATATTAATCCCAATTCTCCCCCCCTTTATTTTTAAAACAATATTAATTATATATTTAGCCCCAAAATGGCGGTCAAATTTTAAATATTATTCACATTTTCACCTTGGAAAAATGGTGGTTGATCCTCGCTTTCGCCCGATTTCTAGGAGTAGCCATTGATATTCAAGGGTTTAGCCCACGGTTTTAGATTTTTCACAGGGCCAAGGACTATGATTCTCCTCGATTTGGGAATGGCCATTGGCCTTATGGATTTTTCTCCCACCGATTTGGAGTTTTTACAGAGGATGCCCTCGATTTTGATTTTTTACATGAATTCGACCATGGGTTTCGGAAAAAAATTCCCCAATTTGATGGTGATTCACAATATTAATAGATCCAAGTCGCTCACCTTGAAATACCTGTCCACGCCCATCTTGAAATCTTGAAAACAACGCGATGTATGGACGGATGCACACAAGGAAAATAATCATGATGGTTGATCATTAAGATGAGGGGATGTGGGTGTAATCCACGTATAGTCGTGGAGTTTCCTGAGGCTACCATGTCCGAGCGGGGATCGAGGCCCTTTTCTTGTCACAATTTTCCTCCCTATCACCTAATTCAGGTGTATTTCGAAATTACAATTAAATGTGAGCCTACATTATATTTATTTTTGTTTTATAATAAATAAATTTTTTGATCCTACAATGTTGACCTTGACAAATCTCACCCACATGGATTGTAAAAAATGCTATTTGACACAATTAGAAGAGTATTAATGTAGAATTCATGTTAGATTATTATGTATTAAAAGAGTAGTAGTGTGAAATGATTATGTATGTGATTATAGAGAGGAAAGTTAGAGAGCCTAATATGAGGGAGACACATTTGATGATGTTAACATACACATATACTCATAATTTAGAAGAATATTGATATTAAATGATTATTCATATAAGATTATTCACAACCAACACACACACAATCATGTTAGCACACATATAAGCATACACCATTTAAAGACGAGTATTATCACAACACATACCCACTCAAAAGGATTATGTATTAGAAGAGTATTATGTGGAATGGATATGTATGTGAGATTATTCACAAAACACACCCATTCACAATTTAGAAGATTATTAATGAGAATGTATGTGAGATTGTTGTGTATTAGAAGAATATTAAGTTGGAATAATTATGTTTTTGATTGTCTATAGGGTTATTCTACACCCTAGTGTGAGGGAGATGTGTATTGTAAGGTAATTCAATAGAGGTGAACAAAAAGACAAATTGAATAAAATAACATAATAATATGTAAAAATAATTTCTCTCTCTCAACAATACTTAAAGAAAAATTAAAATAGCACTAGTGTAGAACCATCTTATTCTTGAATATAAGCACTGGAGGGATCAAATCCTTAGAAGTGAAAATCTTTCCTCAAATTTTTACACTTAAAAATCTTTTCATTTTCATAAATTTGATCCCTTTTGGGGCTTGATAGAGGTTAAGATGAACGTAGACAAGTATTATTCAGAGCACATATACTCATAATTTAAAAGAGTATTCATGCCAAATGTATGTGAGATTATTCACAACACACCAATGGTGATGTTAATGCATATAGACACATTCAACCTACTACTAAACTATTATTGCACCCAAAAAGTGATGTGCATTTTATACTCTATAGATGAGATGTGTAAAGTGTGTAAAGAGCATAGAGTAAAATGGAGAATGATTTGACATTGATATTTAATTGAAAAAACATTAAAAAAAAAACATAAAAAATTAAAAAAATATAAATGGAAAATAAATTGATTAAAGATATATCCATCTTAATCGTGAATCTTTCAATTCAAACCCTATAAGTTTGGACATTGGTTGATTTTTATCCCTCTCAATGTTGAATAAATCATGGTTAAAAAAAATCTATGCTAACATATAGGAATATTAATGTGGAATAATTATGTATGTGAATTTATTAAAAAAAAACATTTATTTATTAATACAATATTAATGTAAAATTATTTACAGTGTATATTAATACATAATTAAAAATAATATTAAAATAATATATAAGATCAATACACAATTAAAAATAATATTAAAACAAAATAATTATAATTATGTATATAAAATAATATAAAATAGTTATGTATATAAGATTATTTAGAACACATGTACACACAATACTATGACAATCCATATCACCCACCAACGTACTCACAAGAATGTAAAATTATATGTGACATTGTTCATCCACACACATAATTTCAAAGAGTATTAATTTTAAAATCTGAACATATATAAGATTATTTGTCTTAATATAAAAGAGGATTATGTATTAAAAGATATTAATCAAAGTGAAATAATTATATATATAAGTATACATATTTCAAATAGTATTAATTTCACATGTAAGATTTTTTTATCTAAATATAAAAAATGATTATATATTAAAAATATTAATTAAAGTGAAATAGTTATATATAAGCACATAATATTATATATTAAAGAAAAATTATTATATATTAAAATAATATTAATATGAAAAAGTCAAATAATAAATAATTATATATTAAAAAATATTAATTAAAATGAAATAATTATACATAAACACACAATATTATGTATTAAATTTTTTTATTATGTATTAAAGTAATATTAATTATGAAAAACTCAAATAAGAGCTGACACCTAAATCTAGTTTTAAAGTTTTAAAATGGTAAGTAAGAAATTAAAAATTCAAAAGAATTGGTGCACGTAAGATCTCATAAACTATCCTTGTTGTAATTATTATATGGGACACATACCCACAAAGATGTTAACATAAAACGAACTTCCAACTTAAAAATACACCTTTAATAAACAGAATTCAAATACCTTAACAAAAGGAAAAATTAAAAAAAATATATTAAAAAGACTAAAAGAACAGAAAAAGTTTGAACTGCTAAAATATAGTTTAAATATGTGTATATCATATTTTTTAATTAATTTTGTTTAATTATTGTAATTATGGATTTAAGTGATTAAATTTGTATAATTTAAAAATTTAAGTGTGTATATATATCATATTTTTTGATTAATTTTGTTTAATTATTATAATTATGGATTTAAGTGTACATTTAAGAACAGAAAATAACCATTTCCCAAAAATTTAATTCAGTCATAAAAAAAAATCAAAATATAAACAATTTAAAACGCCAAAATATTAGTTCCAAATGTATATATGAGACGTTAAATGATTTCCAAATGTACACACATTTGAAACAATGGCCACTCCATCCAATGGAATGGATACATTTGGATATGATTCCCTGCAACTTCCACTTTCTATTTTGAATTTTTTATGACACAAATCTCACCAACTTGATTCGATCACTAATTTAGTGAGATCGAATTCAAGTTTGATTCACATGAAAACCCGGTGTCGGCTGTCGACTCCAGCTGATAAAGCTTGAAATTTGACTTTGGCCTGTGTATGTGACATGCCAATGAATATCATATACAGTATCCAAGACACGTCCACAAAATCCAAGCAAAATCGCTTACACCCACTTAAGAAACGTAATAATTTAAAAAACCCTAGGATTATGTAAACGAGAAACGTAGCAACGTAGAAAACCCTAGAATTATGAAAACGAGAAACGTAGAAAACCCTAGTACTATTAAAAAGATAGGGCCAGATACCCTATGGGAGTCTTGCTGGGTAAGCTTAACAATGGCGGGGATGAATCGAAAGCTTGCAGCAGCATTTCACAGTCTGCCTTTCACAATATTGTCAGCTTTAGGGATCTTCATCTACCATACTCTCATTGCCATAGCCTCCGTTTTCGTTTGGATCACAGCTCGTACCACTAATGTTTGTCGTAGCACTGCTATTTTTTATCAATCTATGCCGGAGCCTTCACGCAGCAGCAGGAGGATGCAGATTCAATGCCAACTTTCTGATGGAATATTTCCACCAAATATTCCAAATTCCACTCCAAATTTAGAATTGCTGAGGGTAGATGCAGAACAGTTAGAGTTGTGCAGTAAGGTTGGGAGTTACAGCGCATTGTCTACTCCAAAAGTGTATCCTCGCTCAACTATGATTCCTCCGGAAGAGCTGAGCAAGGAAGCCGATAATTTCATAACCAATTTCAGAAGGCGAATGAGGAGAGAAAGCAAAATGATAAAAGAGGAGAAGAATATGGAATTCAAGCAGAGGATTGAGAGGGGAGCACTGTAAAATAATACCAGAGGGGAGCACTGTAATTCAAGCAGAGGATTGGAGGATTGAGGGAAGCAAGTTTTGAAGAGAAATATTAAGAACAATAATATTGGGTATTCTGTATAATTTAAGTAACTGTTTCAAACAATAGAATAAGTTCATAAGTTTTTGTTTTGTTTGTCTGTGACTATTTCCTTGTGAATTCCTAATGCTTTTCGAGAAGCAATGATGCTACTCCATTCGTTAATTATGCACTCCATGATTTAATAGATAGTTCAGGACAAGGAATATAGTTCAGTACAAGATAGAGAAGGGTTTCTAACAAGATATAGAAGTCAAATCAAAATGGATTGAACCATGCGGTTTCCACCATTTCAGCATGCGGTTTCAACTAATTCCAGCTGTTTCAAGAATAAATAGACTTCTGTCCCAAGGATCTGTGTTCCTGCAGCAGGCAGCTGTTGAAGAGAAGAAATTAATATCTGTCAAGTATAAAAGGTTAAGAAATAGTTATTCAGGGGCATCTAAGTCCGTTTCAAATCTGTTTCAAATTGGTGACTTTAACATCAAGAAGCATCTTAACAGCATACTCAGTCACATATTGTCTTACATCTAGGTGACAAAATAAATCATAGGTTAAAAATTCTAGGAAATGAAGATTTTTTTTTAGAAATTGTTGGATTTATAGATTTAAGTGATTATTTCTGTAGAATCCAAGTATCCTGGCAGTTTTTCAACATGCTGAAATCATTTTTACATTCAGAAATGAATTCTGAACAACAAAAAAATAATAATTTGTATAAATTTATATCGCCTAACTCCTTAAAAAAACCCATTTCTTAAAACAGGTAGGCAAAGCCGTTGAATTAAGGTGGAGTCATTATTGTTGTCAAAGTAAAATCACTGTGATGTCACGGCTGTGAACCCCTTCGAACAAACCAGAAATTCATTCGTGCAATTATATGGATATGAAATTATTGTGTTGGCTCAATCCAGTTTGAACGCTGTGCTGTATCTCCATTCTTTCTGATGACTGCACTCTTTGTTGAATTTAATCCATACGTTTTATCTTTCTTCGTTCATGGAATTCATGTTCCAAACCCGAATACCAAGAAATCAAAACTATTAGAAATCTATTGAAAATAGAATCATGGTATAGTCTAATGCATCGATTCCGGAAGTAAATCTATTTCAAAAAGTAGATAGGGTGATTGAAATTTACCGTTTTAGATGGTTAGGAATGCTTTGATCTCCCAAACCTTTATGGGTGAAATAATTTGTGTTTAAAAATTTCTGGCTAATATTTATTTTTTTAAATGGAAAAATTGTGTAGTTAGTACTGAAAACCTGCAAGTCAGCAGGTTTTCAAAGTCAGCGCGAGCCAGAAGAATTTGTGTTTTGGCATGAAATTTTATGTCTTCAAATGAGAAGACATGTTTTGATCACTCAAATTTTTTTAATTAAATGAATTTTGGGTGAAATTTATAGTTTAGAAATTATAGGTAATTTTATTAATTATTGATAGAGTTTTTTTTGTGCATGGAGATTTTTTTTTACAATTTAGTATGAGGGAGATGTGTAATTCTTTTCATTTCTAAACACCAAATTGAAATTTGGCATTTTAGAAACAATATTAAAAAAAAAAAAAATTCAATGTCCCCCAACTAAGTATTTTTATATTGAAATTATATCTTGATAATTGAAAAGAGGAAATTTCTTATTCTTTTTGTAGAGCTTTTACATCCCAATATGAGAGATGCATGATTCTTTAAATAAAATATTTCAATATCCACCTTCAGTTAAAAAAAAATTATGGTTAAAACATTTTTATGGCCTGCTCCTTAGTCTAAAGGAGATATGTAATTCCTTCCATACTCAACATTGAGATTATATATATATGCTTTATTAGGTGAGAGTGATCAAATTCTTGGATGTGAAATTATGATTAGATTAGAAAAATAGGAAGAAGATTTGTACCTAAAAAGATTTGATCCCTCTTAATTAATGATAAATTTGGAATTAAGATAGATTTACTTAGTTTAAATGATAGAACATACTTTTCCTAATTTTTTCATATCCCTTTTTAAATTAAAAATGAAAATATTAACCAACAAAAACTAAAAATATATTAAAATTTTACTTTTCACATGAAGTAATGTAAACATTTACACTCTCATTACTTCAAGAAATAAATTTTGCCGAGATGAATTGAGATTGCAAAGGAAGGTGATGGCATTGGTAGGAATGAGTCTGGATGAATGGTATGAGTTCAAATGGGGTGTCTTAATTTTGCATGTTTTAATTCACTTATTTAGGGTTTGTATAATAGTTTTACAAATAAGATGGCATAGGGTCAATTCTTAGTAGTAGGAGTGAGAATTTTTGGATGAAATGTATGAGTTCAAAAAGGGGTGTTTCATTTTTTTCAATTTTTAATGCACATATTTAGGGTTTGCATGACACTTTTACAAATAGAATTTGCATTCTTTCAATATTAAAAGTTTTAAAATTTTGTTCTTTGAGTTTGTATGATAATTTTACTACAAATAGAATTTGCATTCTTTCAATATTAAAAGTTTTAAAAATTTGTTGTTTGAGTTTGTATAATAGTTTTATAAATATCTTTTACCTTTTTTTAATTTTAAAAGTTTTTTATATGTTTATAAAATACAATTTTTAAATTTTTTTAATGTACTAATATGATTTTCTTTTAATATACTAATATGATTTATAATAGATGTACAATATTAAGTATTATTATCTTATTTTTAAATGAAAAATAAATGTTAATATTGAAATTGTAAAAACTTGAAATTAATGAAAAGAGGGTTTAATAGGAGGTCTAATCTAGAGAATAAAACTCTAATCCCAAGAAATTAACCTATATATAACTAGGGCTGAGAAGGATGCCATGAAGGTGGTTAGTGATTTACATAATAAATCTTCCATATTTTTTTTTCTACCAAGAGTTTAAAGATGTTACTATTTTATAATGGTTATGTATTATTCTTAGGCTATTATATTTTAAGTATCTAAAGGTGATAGGAATTATCTAGTTCTTAAGCTATGACTCTTCTCCAACTTATCGTGGTCTTGGTTTCCAATGACAATCCACAACAAAACATGATTGCAAAATCTTTTCTATAATATTAATATAAAAATAAAAATTTAATAAATAATGTTAATATAAAAGTTTCATGAATTCAACAAAGAGAACATTGTAAGAGATTTAGCTCAACAAACAATGGAAAATGAAATGAAAGAAAACAAAAGACAAGATTGTGAACTATATAAAAATGAATAATTGCAACATTGCATTAAAAATACCTTAATTCAATCAAAATATCTTATCAATCATAATCCAAATAAAAAAACTAAATTGATATAAAGTAATATGCTAAATTACAATAATCACATTAAATTATTTATTTGATTAAAATTATTTTCTATTTTTTTTTAATTTTCCCAAACTCTTTAAGCTAATAAGATTGCAATCTAACAATTACTGAGATTATAATATATTGACTTAACTTTACATTGGAAATTGTAATTTTCAAAATTAAATTAGATTATTAAGAAGTACAAGTTTGAGATATTGGGAAAATTTTAGGAATCTTCAAAATATTGGGAATTTCCATGACGCTTGGATTAAGAAATATGATTGAAATGGATAAAAGTTATGGTTTCTTTTTTTTCCCAAAGAAAAAAGTTTAACTTTTATTAAAAATAAAAATTATATTCCTAATAATGTATAAAGAGAACATGTATTTAATTTAAAAATGCTTTCAACCTTAAAAGGAAGAAGAGAAATGACCCTCAAGAAGTGGCCCCACTAAGAATGAAGTCTACAAGGAGAATGGTCACCAATCTCAGCCAGTAAAACTGAAAAGCAGAAAGAGAACAAAAGATTCCGTATCCAGGAAACCAGAAACCACTTGCCTTAGAAGGACCTCAAAGTGCTGATCCTACTCTAAAAAATCAACACTGCACACCCGTAAAAGAAGGACCTCAAAGTTTTGATTACGAACAGAATCCCAGCCTCCACTCCAAAACCCAAACCCAAGGGAACGCAGGAATCCTCAACCACCAAGAATACTGAGAAAAACCTGACATTGCATCAATCCCTGAACAAACCAACTAAGATGGATTGGTGAGTTCCAACCCCACAAAAAACTTGTAAAAACTCACACACACTCTAAACACTGAAAAAAGAATGACCAGCAACTCACAAGCGACGAAACCGACACCATCAACACAGATCCGAGAAGTAGATTTTAGAAGCCCTGCGGCGCCTCCTCAAACGTACCCGCAGGCTTGACTGCAATCCTCAACCAAAAAAAGGGATCCACTCCGAAGGTGTCGACCACCTAAACGGGTCCATACTGAACCTGCGAGCAAACTGGTAGCGACAACCAAAGCGGATCCCCGTAGACTAAAGAAATAGACAGCAAGTACCACCAACAAAGAACTCGAACATAAAACGGATCAGTTATCAGAAAACCCGCCCCAACAAAACGTATCCAACAGATCTGGAGCGTCAAGGACCAAAGGAAACCATCAGGAACAGCATGTATGGTTCGTTAGAATTTAGGTGAATGGTGATGCCATTTTAAGCCTAGCATGTTTGTTGCATGGGTAGATGGAACCTCATATTGAGGTATTTTTTTTGAAACATCATTCTTTCTCTTTTGGGATCTATGAACTTTGCAAATAGTAATGAATCATTAGGGATTGGAAAGATGAAATATGGAATACTAATAGATTTTTAGGTTGGGTTTGTGAATCTCGATTTAAAGGAATCCAGATTGGAATTTTATTTCTTAGTTGATAGTAGGAAAGACTTTACTTTAAAGGAGTTGGTAGGAAAATCTAGTATAGATTATGGAAATCTGCTTGTTAAGAGGAACGGTATAAAGACAAGGGTTGAGAAGTTTCAACTAGTTGTGAGGGAAGACAACATGTTGAACCAAATAATTTTAATGTAATAAAATATTTGGTTGGAAGGTTTGTTGGTAGGGTAACGGTGGAGAAAACTCTACAAGATTGGGTTAGTAAATTTTAAGGGTAGTGTCTTTTGGCTATATGTTGTTGTAATTTAAAGGATTACATAGTAAGTAATTATCAATAGTGCATTCAAACAATCTTAATATACAACACAATAATATGTGTGCATGGATATATAGATGGATGAAGAGAATAAAGTAATGGTGGAACCAACAACAAGTAATATTTTATTATATGATCATTAACACCCATATTGCATTGTATATTCATGTCTATTTATACATTTACATTAGTGAAAGGTAGTTGCAACTGTCATAACTACCTTGATCAATTAAATCGACCAAACAATCCTTCGACCCGACTATCTAGTCAACTGAAATTCACTATCGATTTAATCTTTGAATTGGTTGACCCCTTAGCCTAGTCTACTAGTTGACTAGTCCCCTCTAACATCTCCCCCAACCTAAAATCTTTCCTCATCTTAAAGAAGGGAGGGGGGATTTGAAGATCCTACAAAATTACAATAAAATGCAAATATGGTGTATCGATTTGAATGCTATTGGTCTAGGTTGATGGAAATCACATAATTGGTTGATTGGTCGATGTGATGGGGTTGAATAACTTGAACCACAATTGAGGAGGTGACATTGAAGGTGCCTACTATGAGGGGGGATCTCTTGCGACTTATACACAAGTGGTGTAAATTTGAGGGGAAATTTGCTTTAATTAGTTTTCAAAATTCCTCCAGTCTTCTAATGACTATTCTACTGTGATATGCATTTTCTTCATTTAGACTAAATAGTCGATATTTTCAAGTACAAAGGCATCCTGCACTATGACTAAGTTTGGATTATATTTTTCTTGTATTAGTTGGAGTTGTTAATGAACATGCCAAATATGCTTTGCGGCTATTGTGGCCTCTAACTGTGCATTTTTTCCTTCTTGGAACCACTCCTGCTCATGCGCGTATAGGTTAGATTTAAATTTGTGATCTTCTTAAAGTTGTGCTACTAAAGTATCCTAACTTCACACATTTATTATGGAGCGTCGCCTATTTTCAAGTTATAAAATGAGGTCCTAGGTGAATTTGAGTCTTCTACAGACATTGGAAAAATAAATCGAGGAATTTGTAAGGAAAATGTTCATTCTTAAAGCATGGGCACTAATTTCAACTAAATAAGTGTTTACTTCCTCGGACTTCTAAATCTTCTTTATCAAGATTTTCCTTGTTTGGTCAAATTTCAACCTCTGATTTTTGGCAAGTACTTGTTGATGTTAGTTGATTAGGTCACCAACCAAGGTTTGCATGAGTTCTAGAGAGTATTTTGGCAAATCGACTAGAATTGTTCCAATGTATCGTCTTCCTTCCTTTTGCAAGCATGCGATGTTTTTTCTTCTTTCAATTTCCAATGCCTTAACTTCTTTGTTGAGTTGCTCCATTTCTTGTAGCCCTCTTTGCTATTTTCCTTATAAATCTCTTGGATATCTATGTTGTAGGCATCTGTTGGATTAAATGCCACTTTAACTCTTCCTTGATTCTCTCCCTCTAGTTTGAAGGTCGTAAAAACTCTAGGGGTTTTCTCTTTCTTCTATCATGCTTTTGGTTGCTCTGATTTCTTGTGTATTTTGGGCATTGGTATTGGAATGGGATGTGTTCGGCCTGCTCACTATGGAGATATATATTTTTTGTTCTATTGGATACTCCTACTAAGTCGACCTTGTGGCTATATTTCTTTATTGTTATTGATGGGACAACTGTTGTGGTGAATGCTACTCGACTAACTATTGTTGTTCTTATTGTTCTCTTTCAATTCCAACCACTATAGTTGTTTCCTCCTGAGCCAAGACTTCTTGTATTATGGGAGTACCCTTCTGTGTTGAGGGGTCCTTATTCAATTTGATATTTGTTTGAGTTGAGGTTGGTCAGGGAAGGCCAAGTGATTTGATTTTGAATCTTGTCCCTTCAATATTTCTTTTTTTAATCCCTTGTTGTTTCTTTTGATGCTTCTTGTGCTTATTATTGTCATTTTTTTCCAAATTGATTTGGAGATGATTTTCGACTATTATTTTATTCATTAAGGCATCAATAATTATTTGCTTGGCTCTGTTGATGACCTCCATATATTTGTATCCCACGCTAGATGCCAACACTTGTTTTATTTTTCAAACTTTCTCTTTGGTGAGCTTCCTCTTCTTATCATCTTCTGTTGTGAAGATGTGTTGGGCTACTTTCTCCAACTTCTTCCTTAGATGGGGCTTAGAAAATTTTAGTTGGTCCACACCTTGGATGAGGGAATCCAAGTCATCCTTATTCGACTAGTTGGGTGCATCGACTTCTCCCTGATTTGTAGTATTTTTTTTATTTTCTATTGACTGTTCCTTTTCCTTGGGACTTTGTGGTCGAACCCAATTGTACCAGAAACTATATTGTGTAAATGATCACTTCCTAATCCTCTTTAACTTCTCCATTTTTCAATAGCATGACTATATGTAAGATAGTCTTCTTAGCTAGTCCTAGAATGGGTGTAAAAATGTTTGACTTCCTAGAGATTTCCTTGACTATGGGGTAGTAGTCAAGTTCACCCCCTCCCCACCCTTCTCCTTGTGCATACCAAACTTTAGTGAAGTCTAGACCTAGCTAAACATGTACCGAAAAGAGTAGTTCTCTTCTGATGTTTTGGGGGACTCTCCACCTATGAAAGGTTTATTTTAGGTCTTTGGCCATTCCTCAAACATGTATTGGGGGTTCAAACCCTCGATATTTCCCTTCCATATTTATACAAAGCACTAGAAGTTCCACATGGTCAATGTGTTTGGAAGGATGAGGGTAGATTCACCTATTGGGATAACTTGGGACATGATGACCCATATGAGTAAATATGGATACCTGGTGGATTTTCCTGCTTCTTGAAATTCCTCACAGCTAACTTTGAGGATGTCCACAAAATTATTTTCCTAATTGAAGATTTCCCCTTCCTTTATTATCTTTCCAATATCTTATAGCATGTTCAATATGACATTTGATGCTCGACCAAAATTGGTCAAGTGCAATGTGACTATCACACATTTCCATCTAACATGTGCCTCTAGGACTTGGATAATGACTATTCCTTTAGATTTTTTGGTATTCGTTACTCTCATGAACTTTTGTATCCATCTGAGTGGATTTTTTTGTCTTTTGGATGACCTCTCCCATGGATGGTATTCCTATGATTCAACAAATTAGACCAGCCATGATTTTTATGGCCTGGTTGAGCTAAAATTTTCTACTATGGCATCTGTAGATTATGAATTGGGTTTCTTCTTCCTTCCATCCATCGAACCGTATGGCTTGTGGGGAATTGAGATATGAGCTAATTTTTTCCTTTTCCGTCATCAAGGTTTCATCCTTCCATTTTCTATTCAACAACACAGGTATTCCAACAAAGGACGAACACCTCTAGTAACCACTCACACAACCATATCAAAGATCAACACACCAATGTTTTGACATGGTAAAACCCCTACGGGGAAACATCCAAGGCCCCAACCAATATGGACACTTGGAGCAGTTTATTAACGCAAAATAAAAAGATTACATAGAGATTTTCTCACAATCGATCATCGAAAAATGACCATCCATGCTCTTTAAATAGATATCATGGACCAATCGGGTGTTAAGACACAGATCAATGGTCGTTAAGATCAAGGAGAATATGAACCGTCAGGTCACTCTATGTAAGGAACATATCGTGACCGTCGGATTTCCTAACTATAAATGCATACTAATGAATACTAAAGAAACACATTAAGAAACAAATTTTTAACTAACGACACATTAGACCAAGTAGATATTAACTAACTCCTAAGT